>NW_019775518.1:122946-211586 GCF_001039355.2 Lingula anatina
CAAAAGGTTTTAATTTAATTTACTTTTTCATTCTAGTCCAAAGAAAAAGAAAGGCGTTTGAAACAAAGAGAAGAAAAGATGGAGCAGCAGAGGCTACACCAGGAGGAGAGAGTGCGGCGTGCTTTGGAAAGAGCCAAGGCAGAGCCAAAGAAAAAGGTAAGAACTTGTAGAGGTCCCTAGCCAAGGGGGTTCGGGCTGTGAAAAAAAAAAAAAAAACGCTCTACTGGAAAAAGATTGGGGAGGTGCTGTAGCAGTGAATAGAAATAAAATTAGAAATAAAATAAAGTTTTTCCCTTAAATACCAGCTTTACTTGAAGTCCTAATACTTCTAAAATATATCCTTTTTCACCTCCAGTTGGCTGAAAACGCTGGAACAAGTGGCAAATTTACAGTTTAGATTTGAAATTAAAAAGGTTTTTCAGTCAAATGTAATACATACCAGAATACCAGATAATAATAAATCACATCCCTGTTTTGTTTCCAGCTGGGCAGGAAGTTAGTGGAGAGGTCAGAACCCCCCAGGTTGAAGAAGAAGGAGGATGACAGTGCTCTGTTGGCCAGTAAAGAGGAGGAAGAACTGGCTTATTTCTTCACATAGACTGCCACTGCCACCTGGTGGCTGTCATAGACACTATGTGCCTGGTGGCTGCCGTATATATATAAACATACACATAAGGAGTTTCCTGACGCTTGAGTGCAGAGTTTTTAAGTAAAAAAATCTGTGGATGTCTTAATTCCAGCAGATGAGATGGAAAAATTCTCTACATGGAAATAGCGTCACTTTGGAACAGGCTCATTACATTTTTTTTTTAAGGACATATCTGAATTTCTTTTTCAGCAGAACTGTTACATTTTTTGCTGTATGAAAACAACTGAATATTGTTTTCTTTCAGATTGAGAGTGGTTAATGTAAATAGTGGCAAGTCAGTTTAATGCTAACGCCATTATTGGGCATGAAAAATATTAAGTAATTGTGATACATAAAATTGTGTAAGAATGGCTATGAATAAAGACATTGATTCTTTAAATGTTTTTGTCCATTTTTAAAGAACTTAAAAGAAACTGATTACAAGTTCTGTTGATGTATATTTTGATGAAAATATCCCCAATAAGTATCGTATAATGAAACTTGAATATTAAATTAAAATTAAAAAAAACGTATTTAAAAGGGCTAAGAAAAAATGCAAGAAAAAAAATATCGATACAAGAATTTTTTGTGATTTAAATTATAAATTTTAAAAACTGAAATGGCTATTTGACATTTATTAATAGTGAAAACTCAAAAGGAAAATCTGGTAAGCTTTCAGCTTTTATTGAGCACCATAAACAATACACATATCAACAAAACATTTGGGATCAAATTACACAATTATACAACACTTTTTACAAACTCGGTAAAAAAAATGAACACCTCATTATCAAGGTGATCAACACCTATCAATCCTGTATATTCTGTCTGCATGCACTACAATCCATATCAAATGTACATGTATGTGTGCGTGCAATGTTAATGAGGTGAGCGTGTCCCACAGGATAGGGCATATGGTTGATCCCTTGCTGTATTTACATATTAACAAATTTGGAACTGTTGTTCAAGTTAAGAGTTAGTTCCTTGCAACAACTTTCTGAAACATAATTAAAAAATTTTTATCTTTTGACTAGTGATCGTGTAATATTCTGACAGTATTACAACTGCTGCTAATAAGACATTGAATTAATTATCCATTTGAAAAAACCTCAAATTACAGTTTATATATGTTCCTTCACACAAGTTCTATTTCCACCCAAATAGAAAAGTTAGCCATAGTTCTATTTCTCCTCAAATAACCAAGTTTTTCTGTTGCTGTTGGCATGTACTCTTGACTTGAACCTAATCCTTATCATTATATGTAAAAAAAAATCATTTAACACATTGACACTGCATTTTGTGCACATAAATAAGATCAAAACACATTCTTTAGCTATTATAAATGTCAAATTGCAAAACTAATGCAACAAGTAAGCCCAATCAGATTTATATATTATGCAAATATACACATCCAATTCCCAAGCTTTCCATGGTTTTTTAAAGCATTATAAAGAAAGGGCATATAAAGAACAAACATCTTTCTATACTGTATGACTTGGTTTCACTGTATATCAACGTACAAAATTAAAAGCAATAAAAAACAAAAAGCCGGCAAATATGGAAAGGATATGTTTTTGATCTGTATAAAAAGACAGCAATGTCTTGGTCTTTTCAACTGGAAAATTGTGAATCTAATAGATACTACATTTTTTAAGAAAGAAATCCTTAAAATTAGAACATTTCTCTTGAACCTCAGCAACAATTGAAAAGAATGCTACCCTATAGTCCTGTTCTGTCCAGTAAAAAAAAAAATGCTTTACAGAATATAATTTTTAATGATTTCAAAATTATGTGCCTGAATTAAAGATTAATAATATTTCCCCAGTAAAAAGATCAAGTCATTACTGTAACACCCTCCATATTGCCAATCACAATCTGAAAAATAATAAAGTTAAATTCCTAGCAAAACAAAGCATCACTGTTTTAAAGCTGCGAATCTTTCCTATAATAATCTTTGGCATTTGAGCAATATTTGTTCACATGACTGAGTGTGTTATCCAAGAACAAAATAATTTGCATATGAACAGGTATTACACGAGTTCGCAATGTAGAAGAATTCAAATTTCCCTGGAGAATTTGCATGTAATGGAAATGCATTTCAGTTAAGAAAAGTGATTACTCGATTACACCGTACTAGTAAGTCAACTACAGTGTATCGCAATCCCAGAGAACAAGGCCCAATTCAAGTTACACCACTGGAACAAAAGGATGCCTGAAATTAAAGACCTATATCTTAGGCCGTCTTCAACATTCATGATAATTCTGCAGCATTCCATTCAAAAACAGAAACCGTCTATCACTTTTGGCCAACTTCTGGTGTACACATCTTTTGTGGATACAGACCCTTGAACTGTAACTAATTACTTCTTACTTCTTATCCTCATTAGACAGTGCATGGCTAATAAAATTCCTATAAATATATCAATCAGTTTATCAATATAACTAATTAATTATCTTAAAAATAGTTCAGTATTATTATGAATAATCATTTAATGTACGTAGAAAACTTTATCAATCTTAGAGATGTTTTTAAAAACTGCATGTTTTAAAAAATCTTGTTTACAAATTCCAACTACTTCATACAAATGGGAACATTTTCTTATTTTTACAAGTGTAACAACAATATTTTATTTAATCAGAAAAATGGCAGTATAAAATTGAGCAATTATTTCTTAAAGAAGTTGCATAGTGAAGCACAGGGTGTGGTACCAAACACCTACATCAAGCCATCATTCCCTACTCTTCTCTGTACACCCAGCCAAGCTCTGACAGGCCTGCACAGCCAGTAGTTTCAAAGAGGGATGGAAATAAAGTTTATTTTTCTTAAAAAATGAATCTTTTAATGATCTAGCTATTAATTTAGTTGACCCAACTTGAGATATGGCATCAAATCTAAATTATAATTTGATTCAAAGGGGAACTTTTATGGCCCAAAGTTTTTAAAAATTTCTAACCCACCTACCCCCACTTGTCCACAGGCCTGTCTGAGGACAAATTAAAGCTATGAAACTGTTATTTTTGAATCAAACCAGGATCCATGATACAATTGTATACGTTCATGTTTCATGGGTCCAAGGTGAAACAGCTGTAAAAATGGCTGTTGTAAGTCCATGAAAATCACACAAATTATGCATAGCTAGCACACTTCTCATCTTATAATAAAGTTGGCTGACGGCATCCATTTTGACAAGTTTGATATATATTGGCAATTTTTGATTATACAGTTTAGAAAGTAGCAAAAGTCCTAATTTTAATAAATCAAACAAAAGTTTGCATTGCAGAGCGCGACGAATCCTGTCCCTTAGCGCCAGGCTGGCTGCGGCCATATTGGCCGATGAAAGAACCATCTTCGTTAAACTTCCCAAGTTCATTTTCTCCATATTGATCCATGCTATCTGATTCACTCTCTGGTCTGTCCGCGTCCTCTGGTTCAAGGGGTTCTTGAGATCCTGGAGCTCTGTTTGAATACAAATTACATATAATTTTATGACCTATATAGAAACTCAGACTGGTTACTCCTGTTATAGTAATTACATGTACATGTATGCAAATTCCTTTTTCCAAAACAATAATCTATACTTTAAATCTGTTTTGCATTTTTCAAAGAAAAAATTAGTATACATAAGAAAAAAAAAACTATAAAAATGTTCTCTTATGAGAAAAAGTATATGGCAAATAAAATGTAATATGATTTTGCTCTTATATAGGCCAAAGTATATAAGGCAAGTTAATTCCTTTCAATTGGTCAAATTTATTTTGCTTTCATAAAGTGCAAATTAAGGTAGACATCCAAACAGGATAAAGAAAAGAATTGAAAAGTGTGAATCTAAACACAACAAATTTGTTTGTACATGTATAACAAAGTATAAAAGCTTCTGCAAGAGGCTGTGAAGGTTGAAAGGGCACGAGTAAAAGGTGTAGAAAAGATTCATTAAGCTGCATGGTGTTTATACATCACTGTTTTAAAAGCTTTGACAGTGGCAGAAGTATATATAAAGCAAGAGGATTTTAGACCAGCATGCATCATGGAGAATATTGAGGAAATATACTTTGCATGATGTATGAAATGATTGTCACTGTTAAAAGATGAATTTCACTTAATCATGTAAACCTTACATGTACTCAGATGGAAAAAAACGAAAATTAATAAACATGTTATGTCTGTCTTCAAATTTTAATTACTAAAAATTTTTAATGATCAAAAGGCCTTTACAACAATAATTTGACACCAATGAAAAAAAAGCAAATAACAGAATGATAATCATCAATTTTAAGGTTATAATTCAATAGTAGCAGACATAGCTTATCATATTTCATAAAAGGGCACTAGAGATCAGTAATTCTGATGCAGTTTCTGGATACCATTACCCCATCCCCCAGGGTCACAATCTTCACGTTATCTCTCCTCCACTTCAAGACAATATCTCACATAAGTATCAACTGATTATATTAACAATAAGGATAAAAGTTTCATATGGCACTCAGGGTGATAAATGTTTCATATGACACTCAGGGTGATAAAAGTTTCATATGGCACTCTGGGTGATAAATGTTTCATATGATACTCAGGGTGATAAATGTTTCATATGGCACTCAGGGTGATAAAAGGAAGAAGAGAAGAAAGAAGCAGAAAGCATGCTGAACCAACCTCCCCCTTACCCTCTGCTGAACTCAGAGAACTGGGGTCCATTAGAGTGAGGGCGCAGCTTCTCCTTCTCCTCCACTGGAATAATAATAATAATTAAATATTTCAATAAAAAAAATTCTGTTTGTTTTCTATGTAAATTAGCCATATACATGGACATAATAAGGTTTTATATTTCATCCCTTTTTGTTTGGTCAATTAATTTCTGCAGCATCATGACAATTGTGTCAATTCTTGACATGAGCACAAGTAATTCCAACAATGGATAGCAACAAAAAGTGATTAAAAAATTAATGTAACTGAATAACAGAAAAAAGAGAATACAAAATAAAACGTACATTTTCTTGCCTCTTGAATAAAACAAACGGAATAGTTAAAAAAATTTTTCAAAGTCAAAAAAAATATTTTCAACCAAAAGCACCATCTTACCATTATACTTATTTTGACTCTTCCTCCTAATGCAGCAGAAGAGGAGCAGGATGATGATGAGGAGGATGATGATGGCCAGTAGGATGGCAAACCAGATCCCTGGGCCTAGCTCTTCAGTCAGAGCAGCTGGATGCAGAACAGAAACAGAACATTAATACTAATAAGTCTTAAAATGGCCAAGTCAAATAAATCAATACATCTCTGAATAAGTAAATATATATGATATATTGTTCATTAAATAAATAAATGAATGAATAAATAATTTATTTCAACCAAATAATTTTGATAACAATATATTAATAAATTAATTAATAAGCCAATCAATAAAAAATGAAAATGAACTATAGAAACAGATTATAATATATTTTCTGAAGCACATATTCTCCCAGTGTTCCAGCTCACCTGCTCCTGCCATCCGTACAGTCTCTATGGGACTAGCAGTCTCAAACTCCGTGCTGTCTGGGTCGTTGCTTGCGATCACACGCACTTCATACTCCATCCCAGGGTCCAAACGTCCAATGTCCACTGAATTGACACCTTCTTCTGCTGGGATTCTTATCCACGTGTTATCATCTGAAGAATGATTACATTATTATACAATCTTATGTCATTTTAAAAAATACCAATTCATCAATTTTCACTTATACCTGAATCATTTCCCTTAGTGTCATTCCTTTTATTGTGTGTTTTCATGTTTCTTCAACTAGTAGTTGAAAAACATGGAAAAAGTGAGCAATATATCTTCAAAGGATAATGGAATTTAGTTTCTATAAAGATTTAGAATTATGATTTAGAATATATATAGACATATAGAAAGTTGTCCCATGATTATATGTGTTGGTGTTTATGACCTTACCTGGTCTCCTGTACTCCACATAAAAAGTGGTCCCAGGGTTGTCACTGGCTGGCGTCCAGGACACACTCATACTGGTCTCTGCAGCCACAATGTCCACTATTGGTGCATTGGGTGCTGAAACGCAATGGTTGAGATAAGCTCATGTCACAGCTAATACAATGGTTGAGATAAGCTCATGTCACAGCTAATACAATGGTTGAGATAAGCTTATGTCACAGCTAACACAATGGTTGAGATAAGCTTATGCAACAGCTAACACAATGGTTGAGATAAACTTATGCCACAGCTAACACAATGGTTGAGATAAACTTATGTCACAGCTAACACAATGGTTGAGATAAACTTAGATCATAGCTACCACAATGAGAGTCATTTCAGTGTCACAGACACATGGTTAACAGCAGCTCCAGTTTTTTCTAAATGAATATTTAGTGCATAATATACACATGCCCTCTTAGTGTCACACCTAGCACAATACTGTACCAATCATTCTTGCAACTGGACACAATCACAAATTTAAGAATAAGAGCCAAAGTCGCCTCTGTTTAAGAATCAAAATTACCAAATAATGTCAAAGTGGATTTCCTTCAGTAATCAGTAAACTTGCTGTTTATGCTAAATACATATGCATTTTTTTAATGAAAATAAATAATAGCCAACAAAAACAACAACAAAAGTCTAAACTTACGACACATAACCATGGTTTCTGCATCTCTGGTCAGTTCTTCTCCAAGTCCGCCTCCAGTCTCTGCTCTGAGAGTGATGCGATAATTGGTGGCTGGCTCCAGGTCACTGAGTCTCAGCGTCAGTTGCGTGGGATCTGTGACCTCTTCCACCATGACGGGTCCCAAGTCTTCAGACTCATTGGCTGGTGGAGGAAAGACATTGCCATGAATAATGAAAAATGCTAAGCACAAGACTTTCTTCTTCTTTTCACAGACTATAATATATACCACTGGCTTTTATTTTCACAAAAGACTAATTAAATGCAAATTCCTGTCTTATAATTACTTCAACCAAGACACTTACTGTGTTATGATAAGAAAAAAAATCAATGTCCATCAAAATAAATAAATAAATACCACAATCCCAGCCTTCCACACAAAAATGCAAGCTGGGATTACATGAAAATACGCAAAAAGCATAATTATGCTTCAAAACCTAACTTAAAGTTGAGAAAGTTCAGCTTTTTTTTAAGAGAAAAGGAAACCATGGTCCAGCACTCCCAGACTTACCAGTTCTGTATTCTATGGTGTATCAAACAGTATTAGTCAGGAGACTTACCAGTTCTGTATTCTATGGTGTATCCAGTCAGTATACCATTAGCCACTAGAGGGGGCTCCCACTTCAGGTCCATCAGGGTTGGGCCCTTGGCACTCACCTCAAAGTTAGTGATTGGGCCTGGGGCTGAAAACATCAAAACAATCTTATTGTGACTTTTTTAATCATTTCCCTCTTTAAGAAAAGACTATATCTTTTTGTCCTTTCCAAAAATGGATGAAATTATAACATACTATAGCTCTTCACAAATTTACTTACATGAGTTTGATGAAAGCCTATGTCCAAGTTGGCTATATGATAACAGTATGAAAGTATTTTGGCTGGTGTTTGGTACTTATCACATTTATATCTCACCTCCTTCAGCTGTCTTGATATCAATAGGAGGACATGCATCGCCAACAAATCTCCTGTTCCTGACGGCCACCTGGGCAGTTATGGCGGCATAGGGTGGCAGGTCAGGAATGGATGCCTTGACATCGTCAGCAGCTCTGCGTCCTCTGCCGTAAGAGTTCTCAGTCTCTTCAGTGGCATTGACGTTGATTCTCTTCATCTTGGATTCATCTTCATCTGCAAGCCAGTACTGGATCTGAAAGTGAGGAGGTCAGTACCATTAAATGGATGTCACAGTGAGGGTGAACCACTTTGTAGCAGTATTTTAAATAAATTATACAAGTACAGGTTTATTTTATTTTGAGTATTTTTTTTTTTTTTGAGTAATGTATTTTTTGCTACCATTTAATAATATATTTAATCTGTAACAATCAATACAAAATCAAATTTTCAAAGATATGTATCTGTGACTTTTACAATACACTGTGTGATTTTTACAATTCACTATGTTATTCTGTTATATCAAATTGTTTATATGTACCCTAGGTTCATTACAGAATTACAGAATAAAAAGATCATGAGTGAGCATTTAAAAAAATATTCTTACCTGACATCCTACCCAAATCTTTGCTGGCAATGTTTATTTGCTCACCAATATCATTATCTTATAATTTTCTCTCACCTGATATCCCATAAATTTGCCCTTCACAGTTTCAGGCTCTGGTTTAACAGGGGACCACCTCACAAAAACTGTGTCTGATGTGGCCGTCTCGTCTTCATCTTCACGGAAATTTTCAGGAAATATGGATGGCTCTGTAAGCATAAACCATAAGAATATCTATCTTAGTATCCTCTGAAAAAAGTTGGTGAGGAAACCCTTTTGCACTGTAGCATTACAGTAGATCACATAATGAGACCAGTACTTATACAAAAAATGTATGTTCAAAAGCTCTACTATGATCTCTATTGAATATGTCATCACTGTAAATACCAAGAAAGAACATAGCCTTTATATTTACTGTGTTTATCTGCACAGTCAAGTAATTCATGGTTAAAATCATTTCAGTCTTTTTGCAATAAATAAATAAATAAATAAATAAAACTATTACAAAACTGAATAAAATTTGAAATCCAACGAAGACTCACTTCCTTCCCCAGAAAAGCCAGTAATTCTCTGTGCTGGGGGTTGTGCTGTGCCTATGTCATTCACTGCCTCCACATAGATTTCATATGGTCTGTAGGTATCTGAATCAATGACAATTTCTCCTTGGTCCGGATCATCAACTGTGGCCTCTGAGAATGGTGTGTTACGGTCAAGATCTGTGCGTCGATATCTGATCTTGTAATGAAATCCTGGGCCGTTCAGCTCATCTTTTGTCAGTGGCTGAAATAGAAGCATGACAGCAATAAATATTTGTGTGTTTAGCATCAATCTAAAATTAACGACATTTGATATATTAGGTAAAAATACTCACATCCCATAACACGACCAAAGTTTTAGGTCGACGATCTTCTGTTCTGGGATTATCGGGGTTCTTCTCAGGAATTTCTGGAGGGGTGGTGCATTTTGTATTCTCAGTCACCGCACTTGGCTCTCCGATTCCAGCCTCATTCTGGGCTCTCACTCGGAAGGAGTACGACTTATATGGTGCCAGGTCTAAGGTGACCGTACTGTAAGGGGCACTGATGTTCTTCAGCTGCTGCCAATTGCCAGGGTCGTCTGCTACACTATATTCAATGATGTACAGTAAAATTCTGGCATTGTTTTCTGCTCCTTTGCTCCAAGAAATGCGAGCTTGTCTTGTTCCACATTCATCTACGAGGACATCTACTGGTGGTCCTGGTGGGGCTGGAAAAATACAAGGTGCAAATTTGACATCTGTGTTCCCAATAGTACAATGTTGGGATCAATGAACATGGCCAAAGTATTTTGTAAACTGAAATGCTTCTCTCTCTCTCTCTCTCTGCTCACACACACACACACACACACACACACACACACACACACACACACACACACACACACACACACACACACACACACACTTGGTACCATCAAATATGGATACTTTGTAACATCAGAAATGTATAGAGGTACTATTGGGGATGGAGACCAGCAATAATGGATACCAGCAAGAATGGATACTAGGTACCATCAGCTATGGATACTAGGTACCATCAGCAATGGATACTAGGTACCATCAGCAATGAATACTTGGTACCATCAGCTATGGATACAAGGCACCATCAGCAATGGATATTATAGGTACCATCAAGAATGGCCCGGTACTAGGCACCATCAGCTATGGATACTAGTTAGCATCAGGATGGCCTGTATACTAGATACCATGCATGTACTTACAGCTGACCACCAGGCTGCCCGACTTGACCACAGAGTCCAGACCATTGGAGGCATTGCAGCTGAAGTCTGCAGTGTCACTGACGTAGGCTGGGTCTATCACCAGGGAGTTGTCTGGATCTGGAACATTGAACAGGAACAGATTTTACAACGATCTCTTTACAACTGTCCAAATTTAAAAGAAATTGAAAATGATGGGCGTGGTAAAAATTCTTATCTAATTTGCTCATTTTTAATTGAAGTACCCTCTGCCTTTTTTAAGACAGAGGACACACCAAAAAAAAAATAAATAATAATAATAATAACAGAAAAAGAGAAGACAATGCAAAATATGTTTTCATAATTTACAAGCATTATCTATTTAAAAAATGATTCAATTTTTAACTTCATTTTTCATAAAGAAAAAATAGTGAAACACATGGTCGTCATGTCCACTTTTTGTGAAACTTTTTTCAAACTCACTCATCCTGTATCTGGGGTTACTCTTGATGTCAATTTTCACTCCATTCTTCATCCATGTCACAATGAGGTTCTCCTCCTCCTCAGGATCAGTGCTGGCTGTACAGTTAATGGTGACCACACTCCCTGCTGTACCCCTCACATTACCAGGGGGGTTGTCTATCACCGTGGGATCTGAAAGTTACACCAATCAGATTTGGAAAGTTGGTTTGGTACAAGAATGACCTTGAAGAGTGTATGATACATAATGAGAGAGAGGCTAAAAATTCAGATATCATTTTAAATTCCATTTTTTTTCTTTTTTCCTTTCATTTCAAATTCCATTTTCAATGGAAAAGTATAGGAGGACAATGCACACATACACAAAAGAAATTCCAACTCCTCATCTTACAAACTGAATTATTTCACAATCAATCACTTAACATAACAGCAATTAAATTACAGCTCTATAAACAAGTTATATTCCAGCGTGGCTGTGACTTACACCGGACTATCAGCTCCCCAGACTGTTGAATATGTCCATATGTGTTGACAGCCTCACACAGGTAAAACCCACTGTCTTCCTTCTCAAGGTTCTGAATGGAAATATTAAAACAAATAATCAAAGAATCTTAGAGAAAAGGTTGTCAACCTTGTTCAACACTTGTAATTGATAATAGTGCATGTAACAAAACTTAGGAGCAGAAAGAAGTTTGCACAAAGATACATATGTTAAAGTTTATTAAAATGACTTATCCTTTAACGGTAGCTCATCAACATATATATATATATATATATATATATATATATATATATATATATATATATATTGGATACTTTAAAAGTGTATAACTTAAATGCTCATGGAGACCTCCTCCAAATTCCATACTTTATTATCTTCTGCTGTCTTATAAAAGCCCCCCCCCCCCTGGAAAATACTTACCTTTATGATCAAGTTGCCAGTGGCTTCCCTCACAAAGCGTGCTCCCCCCACGTCCCCTCCAGTGGTCCCCACTTGACCCTGTGACACCACCTCGTCCTTCAGCTTCCACGTCATATCCGGCTTTGGTGCTCCGAAGATACGGCATGTGATGTTAGCAGAGTCGCCTACGACCTTCTTGACGGATGGTTCTGGACACTGGATGAAGTGGGGCTCCTCAGCTGAAAATAGGATGTTGAGGCTTTCATGTAGGATCAAACACTGTGGTCTACTTGTAGTACTTCGTATGAGATCTATATTTCACAATAAAAACATTGTGAATAACTCATAGAAATATAATATATTCTGTTTTACCACAAAAACGGCAGTTATAGCTTTTATTCTGATATTTGAGCTTGTCATTTAGACCACATGACCTCCATTGATGGCTATACTCTGTTTAAATCTCTTAAGAGATTTTAACAAAAAACCAAACTTTTTAGAAAAAAACCAGGGACTAACTTTGAATGTGAAAATGGATTCATTAACCATTGGTAAGTATGGGAAAATTGTTGTTTACTCCAGGAAAATTCATTTTTTGGTCGAAATGAAGAGTTAAGAAATACACTGGGCAAAAATATATGTGACCCATGTGAATTATTTATGCAATGGCCTACGAACAGTAATCTGTGGCTTCTGAAAATACAGACAGTAATCTGTAGTACAATGAAAAACCAAACAACAAAATTCATATTGCATGATTTCATATATATATATATAACCCATAATGCTGATAAATTTTTAAAGCATTGCAGGGGTTGTTTATATTTCTGCTCATGCTTGATGGGTATTATATATTTAACTAAAAATATTCTTTAAATTTTTATCTTTCTATTCTTCAACAAGATAACTAATAAAAGCGAATCTTCATATACTTTTCACCTACCCATAACATTAAGATATCCATTGACAAATACATAGCCGTTCTCATTGGAAGCATTACACTGGATCACGGCAGAGTCCTCTTTCCTCAGGTCTGTGAACTCAATGTAGTCCAAGGTGTCGGTTCTACGGGGGTTTAGAGGAACATCTGAAAACGTTAATATCACATATAAAAGATTAATTCACCAGAGGACATTAAGATTTCAGTTCTGAGTTGTGTTTTCAAGTAGCTGTGCTAAAATTTCAGCCTAACTACTGGCACTATGAGATACAAGGGTCTTATACAAGGGGAAAAATGCAAAAAGAGGCAAGTACCTGAACAAATTTACAAAATATTACTGGCCTATAGCTAGCTACTGTCATTTGACATGAAACAAGCATTAATAAAATGTGCATGTATCTATTCTGTAATAACAGACTAATTCCATGAAAATGGGACTTTTGAAATCTACAGTGCAGTCCTTTATTCTATATTTTTTTCTTTAATTTTGTTTCTTCTGTCAACACTTTGCAGGAATTATTGAAAAGCAAATTATAATCTCCATATTCTCCGTCCTGAGAAAAATGGAGTAGCAAGTAAGTTTTCAGAGATGAAAAGCCTACACAGCTTCAAGGTGATGCTCTGATAAATTAAACTAATTTTTCACATTTGTAACTATATTTTGTAAAATGGAGTTGCAATCCTATCATTTTTTCTCAGAACAACAACAACAACAACAAAAAAAAAATGTCACCATGTTAAATGCTAACTTGGCTCAAGTCTCTGTCATAAAATGTACTGTTAGTATCACCTTTCAGTGGTTTCCCATTAATAAACCACTCTGTGACTGGAGTGGGCATCCCCGTAGCAACACATTCCACCCTGACAGTTTCTGCTTCTTCTATATCAATGTTGGTTGGTTCTTTCTCCAATTCAGGTATAGCTGAAAGATTCAACATCACATCATAAACTGTCAGTACATTTTTCTTTTCTTTTCTCTCTTTTATAATTATGATTGTTTTTTTTTTAGCTAATACTTAGCAAATTTATTATCCACTAGTATGAGGTTTTCATTTATCAAAAACCTTTAAAAATATACTTTTTCATCTACTTATATACTACACTGTATAACTGGCCAGATCACATTTATCAGGAACTGAAAAAGATCAAGTTTCGAGCCTTTAAAAAGCTCAGACAGATTTCTGGGCAAAAAACTCTTGTTGTGAATCCTGTCAATGAATTCTACATGTACTCACACTCTACACTAATCTCAATATCGTGACTAGACTGTCCCTGAGTGTTCTCGCCGACGCACTGGTACCTCTGGGCATCGTCATAACTGATGCTGCGAAAAAGCACGGCCATGCCGTAATCTTCAATCTCATAGCTTGATCCTCTGGCATTAAGTGGCTCAGAGATGTCTCCATTCTTTCTGTACCACTTTATTCTTGGTGTAGGGCTGATAGGTAAGGTACAAAAAAATCCAATGTGTATAAAGTTTACTTAAACTGTTTAGGGTTTACCTGCTTTAGAAATTGATTAATTTGTACAGAATATAGATGAAATAAAGATAATAAAAACTTTAACCTAACACCTTACAAATGATGTGTATCCTGGCAAACAGTAAGATTTGTAATAATCAACAGCCCTTCATTTTTTTTTAACAACTACTTATTGAATTAAAAAATAAATAGAGCCTTGAAATCTAGTGAAAGTCAAACAAGAGATATGTTTCAGACTTATTGACACGTTTTTCCAAGTATACTCACTAGCCTCCAAAGATACACTTAATTTGTACTTCATCGTCTTTCAAGGCATCCACCTTGCTGGGAGATGACCACAGCAGTATGGGTGCATAAGGGAGCACACTGCCTGGAAGGAAAAACAGTCATGATGACTTAATGTTATACATTTCCCTCATGGTACTCTATCATCAACATATATTTGGTTTAGTTATATGGGTAATGTCTTAAAAACATGGAAAGCACCCTAAGTCTTAGTATGAGATCAGGGAGAACAATTTTTGTCTAAAATTTCCACAAAGTTGGTGAAACTAAAACTTGTATAAAGTTCTCTCTTTTGTGTTATATTGGATTTGATTTTAAATTTGCTTTCTCTGAGAGAGAGAGAGAAAGAGAGAGTGGAGGTTCAAAGAGAGAGAGAGCAGAAAGAGAGAGAGAGAGGGGGGGAGGAAGCTCCACTGTACTTACTTATGGTTCCAGAGGGTTCCAGTTTCACATTGGGCCCCATGACGCTAGACCTGAGGAAGGGGTTGTTCACCTTGCATGCGTAGGGACGGCCATTCATATTGTCATCTGGGACCACATTGGCAAAGTACAAGTTTCCTGGGAATAAAACAGATAATAGATACTAAAGTGCTAATGAACACAGCCATGTGATGCATGGAGTGACTCCAGGGGAAAATGGAATAATATGAGTAAAAGTGCAGCCTCGCTTCTGAGACATAACACAATATATCAACATGTCAGCATATAGAGTTGTTAACTTTACATTACTCAAAATGCATAAATCTACTGTTTTACATGGAATAAATAAGGGAACATTACCTTGAAATAATGGGGTCTGATCCAAATTAAGCAGTAGAATAGATCTAAATTAATGCACAGAGTTTAATAATTTTGCAAATATTTGATATATGTACTCAAAACTAAATTACTGCTTTAACTTTGACAAAGGATCCTCCTAATTACAGCTCATCTCTAAATTGGTTAACTAAAATATTATTAGCAAACACCATATGACATACAAATATTACCTTCATGGTCTAGAGTAACTCTATCATTCATATAAAAACTGCTCCTCCTGGAACCCCTCTTCTTCTCCACTTCCCAAGTTATTTCTGGTTCAGGGTATGTCTGTGGCATATTTTCACACTCCAGTTTGAATGGCTGACCCACTGCTGGCTTCTTCACTTGCAGTCGGAGGTTCAGAAATGGATTCTGGACTGGAAGTTGAATTCAGAAATTCAGCCAAGCAAATACATAATTGCATTCTGGACTGGCTGTGTTGAGATGTCTTTTCTGATTGTGCTGGTATGTCCATCTCAACTACAGCAATAAATAACAACAATTCGTAAACAGCTGAGCAAGAGCATAGAAATTGTGAGAACCTATTCTTTTATGGAAAAATCATGCAATCAAGCAGCCTTCACTCTTTTCGTTTTGCAGTTACTAATACTTAATGTGCATAAAAACATTTTAACTGATTTTACTAAGGCTTTAACATCAAAATTGACGAAGTTTTCATATTCCCATATACTTACTAGCCTCTACCAACATGACCTTATGAGTGACAGCTGTCCCCTTGCTATTGGTGGCCACACACTGGTAGATGCCTGCATCACTTTCTTTAGGGTTGTCAAAGTTCAGATTTCCCAGGCCAGTCATCATGGTGGTATCCCCACTGGGATTGAAGGGCTGGCCATTCTTATACCACGTGTAACTGAATTACAACATACATTTTGTTTTATGTTAATTGAAGGGATATGCTCGTAATATATTATCACATGTTAACATAAAATGTAAACTAATAATATATTATCATAAATCAGGATTAAATATTAACTAAAACATGGCAACATGGCTAGGAGTAAAAAATATGTTAATAAAAATAAATTAACAAAAATTTAAAAAATAAATAAAAAACAAAGAGACATGTAAAAAAACAGGCTGATCACTGGTGTATTTAGAAATTAATTAAAGCACATTACTCAAAATGAAATAAAAATTGGTGAGTTTATACACAGACACTTTTCCAGGTCTTCCAGAAGTTGATCTTTAGAGACATACTTTTTTTGAACATTACAATTCTGAAGCTGTAAACTATTTGTTATCATATGACTATCAAAGTTATAATAGGACACTGTCAGTTTGTTAGGACTGATATCTTGACTCACGTTGGCGCTGGGTTTCCACTGGCCTGACACTCCATGGTGAATGCCAGACGTTTCTTGAATTGCATCAATTGATCTGGCTGTAAGTCTATGTATGGGGGGTATTCGGTGGGACCACTCCATAGATCTGAAACAAACCGTGTTATTAAAAAATCGAACATTTTAGCTGCAGTGAATAAAGGCACATATCACAAATATTGAAAATCATACAAGTTAGCCCCAAGTCTTGCAATTTAGATTTCACAGAATTGGGATGAAAGCGGGTCACGAATAATGGCAGAAATTTCTTGGCAGACTTAGGACTTATTCCCAATGAATCTATAGGTCTATGTAGATCGATCCAACTCTGCTAAAAACATCTAACTTAAAACATTTATAAAATAGACCAAAATTACAAGGTATAAATAAATGTGTACCTTTTTTTCTTCTGTGTCTATTTTTAGGTTGATCTTTTTCTAATAACATTTACATAATGGAACAATAAATAATTAGCAGATATGTGTTTTGACAATTCAAATTAACTGAATCACAGCAACCCCTCCCCCCTTTTTTTTTTTGTAGATCGATGCTTTCGCCAATGTATTGTATGTGTCACATTGTGTAGAATACTTAACATTATGCAGAACATTTGCACAAGACATCTCATTGTTTCTTGGAATTACAAAACTGCAAGTCACCCCTGGAACCACCATGTTGCATCATGGCTCAGCTGGAGCTGGTTAATATGAAAGATCGCAGCCAGCATTTCTACGTATCAATCTTAAGAATGGGGTGCCATAATAGTTTATAAGTCAGAGAGGCATATTCAGCATTGTTATGTATGCTAAAAAAGCTACATTCTGAGTAAATATGCCTGGATGCATCATACTGAGTTGTATAATGTGTCTTCCCTGGAATCATTTCATATGAAACTTCGGTATATGCAAAATTTTCTTAACAATTTTTTACAATCATGCCATTTCTCACCTAATGTCCAGAAAAATAATTTCTTTTTCATCTTTCCAATGGCAACAGTTATATGATAATTTTTTTTCAGAATCATTTACTCTAGTAATCAATTATAATGAACTTCACAAGAAAGATTTTGGTATCTGCCCTTCAATTCTCCGAGTGCTTTTTCTATAGATATATTTAGCAAATGTCAAGAATATGACTATGAGGTAAGAGTATGCAATTAAATAAGTGCACGCAACTTGCTTGCAATGATCTGAATGTCTGCAGACTCAGGTCTTCTGTTTTATATATTGATGGCAGGCTCTAAAAGCTCTGATGAGCTTTCCAAATGCCTCAATACTGGATGCTCATTTCTTTGGGTCTGATTTTGGACTTTCCCAACAACCTATATTGATTGCCAGTTTTAAAAGGGTAAATCTTTAAAAAGATGTTTGCTTTGAACATTAGATATGCTGTACACACTCCAAATTTTCTGTTACGGTAATCTTAGGTTTGTGATCATCCAAAGTTTCAGATTATTGCGGATGGGGTGCGAACAAACTTCAAAATCTTTTCTCCAAACCTGAACTTTTGCAACATAGGGTTTAATTGGTGAAAATGTCATGACCTGGAAATAGAATAGCTAACAATGACAAAATACCAATTCAAAAAAGAAAAAAGATCAAAATGTTGGTTTTGACCGAAAATGATTAGGGGAGGAGCAAATAGACAGAGATGAAGAGCCAGGATAGGTAAACCAGAGTTTCCAACAGAAGACTAAATCTAATTTCAAGTAAATAGTTGACTCCGGAATCTAACCCTATATCACTAAGTAGAGCCCAGTTCACCTGTCTGATCTGTGTCTTATCTGGCAGTTTGTCTGGAAACAACTCTCACCAGGAAAATAAACCTTGTCTAACAAATCCTACAAAGTAATACCCTAGCTGATGATCAGATCCGTTCCTGCTCCTGTTTCTTCATTTTCAAACCTCCATTTGTGCATTCAGCGAGAGTCCCCGCAGAGTTAGATTAATCTACATAGAATGATAGTCCCAATGGTAATGAGCCCTTAGACAAATAAAAATATCTTGTTGAGGTGGAATCTAACACCCCATTTCCATAGATTAGATCGACCTACTTTAGATCGACCTAACTCCCTGGGGGTTCACGCTAAATAGCTGTCAGCCGGGTGGACACAAAAGTTAATTATCCCCTTACAGCTTGTAGAAGGCGGGACGGACATTTAAGTCGGATTATCTGAAAGTAATCTAGTGAGACCCCCCCCTGCGGGGATAGATCGATCTAAAATCTATGGGAATAGAGCCTAACCTTTAATCTAAGAAATTGGCAAACATGTAGGTATTCAATCTTGGAGGGGCATTGAAATAAATGGTGGTATAGCATTTACATTAAAAAACTCTACTGTATTGTAATCCTACATGTAATGTGAACACAAGCCAACCATGAACAGTGTTTTTCAAGGGCAGGTGCCATTTTAGGATTGAGCCGAAGGTTTGAGAGGTAAAAACATCGTAGCCATAGAATATTATTTGAACAGTTGTATGTCAGTTTATAAAACTTATATAGCAAAGATCATGGCCATAAGTCTCAATATATGGGTTACAAAACATGACCTATCAGTTGCAAATACTGCAATTTGATTGATTAAGGAAATCTGTGGATAGTGTGCACGAGTAATTTGAAAAATCCAGTTATCATAAATTCCACAAAATGTTTGCTTTGTGGAAAAATGACCTAAAACATGTAACTTTATATTCAAGAACAGCATCACAATAGAAAAACAATTTAAAGAGAGTAATTGTAGGTAGATGTTTACCATTAAAAATACAGTTTGCCAAATTTACAATTGCTGATCATGATTAATTTACTTGTGTATGACTCAACTGTCGTCTCACCTCTGTACATAACTGACTAATGATGAAATAGAGGAAAAAAACAAAGCCACAATGACCAAGTTAGCAAAAATGAATTTTGTTGAGGAGCAAAATTAAGGAAGAGGAAATGTGTCATAAGCAGATCGAATTCCTTTGGTACATAAGCTCTCTTGATAATCAAATTTAAAAAATCACATTTGTAATCCCTTAATAACCTTACTAAGTACGATGAATTTGGCCAATTTTTATTTCCAAATCTGTACTCTAAAGAAAATTAATAATCACACTGAAATTATCAATGAACATGAAAAAAGGTGTTGGAAGTAAAAGCAAACAAGAAAACAACGATACATTTTGACAATTATAGGGTCCAAATGGTTTGGATGGAACATGCTGCAGTGACATAGACAGCATGATCAGAGGCAGGTGTTGATAAGATTACACAAAACCTACCTGTGAGTTTGTCAAACAGCTTGGTCACACAGTTCATGAATGGATTGGAGACACAAATAAAGCTATTAGAAATTAATAACAAATTATCCTGATTTAAAATTATAACAATTATGATATCTATGTTTTTGTCCACGATCTAGAACTGCCTGTACTTTGTCCATGCTTAGACTCACCTGTGCATTGTCCATGTACATCTTCAACTAAATAGCAACTGTACAGAAGTCCTAGCACAATGATGCCAAACACAGCATTCTCTCTAGCCATCCTGGGATGATTTCAGCAATGCAAGTATATAAATCCTTCTGTTTTCTTCAATGTCCTGAATTCCCTTTTTGATCAAAATGATTTCTCAATATGTAATTGTCGCTTGTGGCATACAGTTTTGGAACTGCATGTAATGTTATTATCTAATCCTGGTCCAATAGTTTCCTCCACTTGCTGACTTTAACTATTATACAAATGTTTCCTATAAATTGGAACTGCTGCTACACGACGCTTGTATCAAATCTTCAAAACTTGGGCTCTTTCTTCCAAATTTCAATTTTGTCCCTGGTCTAACATCCAAACTGTCCTGAATAACCCTACTAGTAATTCTCCAATATATCCCCCTTTCAATATGTTGGTCCATGAAAAGTCTTAGAAAAACAATCAATTTCAACTTATCAAGGCTTTACACTAACAACACCCACCGTTTTTACACCTCCACCATATACCCGTAAACAGTAGCTGAATGAGGTGCTGGAACTATTTATTATATATTTGTTATTTCATCCGATAAGGTGCTTTTAAACAAGATTTGATTCCTGGGATGAATCGACTTTGGGATTTTTTTGGCGGTAACCGTGTGTTAATGCGTTGGTTGTGGACGGAGGTATAAACACATCAACACTACACTCTGCAGGTCAGCAAGGCAGCAAAACTGGCTGAACTGAAACGACAGAGAAACAGAGCAATTAAGAATGAGAAGAACTCTCCAGCTTGTTAAATATCAAACTGCAGTTGTACCAATTTCAGTAAAATATACAAAATCAATTTTTCTACATATATCACTCTAATGTCCCCCCCCCCCCAAAAAAAAAAAAGAATACTGAGTAATGAATCAATCTTTTTGATGGGGAAAATTGTAAACTGTTTTGAAGTTGAATTTTTTAAAGTCATAATCATATAAATTCTTAAAATTAGAACACTACTGTTCAGTGGTACTAACAATATTAAAACACACACTACCCTATAGCTCTATTCTACACATTTAAAGCATTAAAATGCTAAACAGAATACAATTTTTAATAACTTCAAAAATATGTATCCAAAAGATTGAGTCATTACCATAAAACCACTTTCCACTGGTGTTTCATGCACATAATTTTATGAGCACTGCTAAACCTTTTTTTAACAGCCTTCTTACATGGCTGGGGGGCTTAATACAATTAAATAGTTAATCTCTTCATTTTGTTTATCTAAAATTACATATCAGATAGACAAGTTCCAACAGCAAGCAACTTAACTGAAAAAGAGGTATTGTCTTTTATGCAGACTTTTGTTGGTCTAAACAAAGGGTAATGAACTCATACTGTCAAGGCCAGGCTTTAAACTGGTCTAGGACAAAATATATAAAAACATAAGTATATCAGTTTCATTCCCCTTCCTTGTATGCTTCCTTTGAAGCAGACATCAAGTTTTTTTGTTGTAGGAAGCAATATCACAGCTTGGTCTCCCTCCAGAGTGTCATACCTAATTCACTTTTATCAGCAGGATGAATCTGCCTGGTGCTTACTTATATACAAAGAATTCTTGTTGAAATTCATGTTTGATTGTGAGGTTGTTTATTTCAAAATGACCAAATGTTAAGGTGAAAAAAACATATAAACATAAATCCATATGTCTTCTTTTAGGGTGAAATTGAATAGCAAAATAAAATATCTTTCAGTAAAAGGCTTTATTCAATATAATTTGGTATGGAATCATATTCATCTGAAAAATGCATGTTTTATATAAGATACTAATTAACTGGCCAAAGAATAAACTATTCTGCAATCCCTTGAGTAAACAATTTATTTGCAGGTAAATTACTAGGTAGGAGGTACCCATGATTCTATAGACAAATTTTCAAAAGGGTCCATTTCACAGTAAATTTCCTCTCCATAACATCTTTTCTCTTCAATGCAACATTTGTTCACTTCTGTCTTATAAGAAAATAATAAGAAACGTTCAAGCTGCCACAGGACCATATCTTCAGTAATATGTTGGCAGCCAACTCTCTAATATCTGAAACTGCCTGTACCTTTCCTCTGTCTGGAATTGCCTGTAATCTGGGTAATCTACCTGGCAGGTTCTGCTACCAATATTACCAGCAGCTATAGTTAATTGCACAACTGCCTGCAGTCTACCTAATAAGTTTGGCTGCCTGTCTCTGCTACTGTGAATATATAGTAGGGAATACCTGCAGTTAAGCTTTTGCTGTAGATCTCTTGCTGACTGGAAGAAACTATTTCACTTCCCAAAGTAGATTTTATTACTATTTGTCCTACACTGCTGTTTCTCTCCCTAATAGCACAACCTACTAATTTACAAATATTTAAAGTCTTTGTCAAAGCCTATATAAAATAAACCAATTTTACACATTAAAGATAAACTTCACAAAAATTACATTCTGTCACTCTTTCTATTACATCCCATCACAATTTCTCTTTGAAATAATGACTAGTTTTCTGAACACAAACAGAAATCAAAGTTATATTTCCATGACAGTCCTGTTTCAATCCATACCTGCTGATCTGGTAGCTAGTCAACTCCTGCAATGTGGAACTTTAGCACATTGGAACTGCCTGTACATTCGTGGGTTACTCACATTTGCCCAGCTTACTGTGGCACGTAATTGGCAATTTGTTACATTAATCACTGCTACCATGGCAACATGTGCTCAAGTGTTACCAATGTTCAGGTTGTTTCATTATTTGGGGATAAGATGAGGGAACTGACATGACTTGGAAGATGAACATTGGGGGGGGGGGGGGGGGGGGCTCAACCTTACTACACTAGCATGATTTTGTTAACAAGTCGTTAGATAAAATTGCTTATAACCAGATCTTAAAGGCAAGACAAACAATGACAAATTACTTAATGAGATAATATATACTAATTTCCCCCAAACAAATTTATTTAAGTATTTTTGTTGCTTACTGCTGAAAATTACGATTAAGATATGATCACACTCTTCAGGATAATTCTTTCTGTGTGCAGCAAGAAAAATTGTCGAGACTAAATATGACAATACTGGTAGAATATAACACTATAAAACAAACCCAAGACAAGTTTTAGAGTTATTGTTACTTTTCCAGATTTTTAATGAGCACACAGTTGTCAAAACACAATCACAGCAGGTGCCAAAATAACTACATTAAATCTAAAATTCATTCTCTCAATTAAATGTCATATGTAACCCCAATATCACTGGCTTAAACTTTCAACTATTTTCCCATCATAAACCCAGGCACAAAATACCATGATTCAACTGCAGCTGCCTCAGACATCATTCTGTAGAACAAGAAACCTCATTTTTTTCTGAAATAAATGTTGGTACAGAATAACCATTACATAAAGACAGGTGCAGGTTTTACTGTGGAGAGAAGCCAGCCAGACAGGTTCCATTCTTCTTCTTTAAAATAATTTGGATTTATGTGATATGCTTTCCAAATACTGAGGCAGTTTGAGTTAAATGGAGGTTACTTCAAATGATTAAACCCTTCATTTTTTTTGATTCACCACAACTGATATATACTGCAAGATTGGAGCCATTGGTTCCAACTATAATATTATCTGTTAAACTATAGTCAATCCAAGCGAAGCCAGTCAAGTTACTTCTGTTCATATGCATGCTTCTAAATGCCTCTTTATTGTATATGTCTACAATATTTTAACTACAGCAGAATTATTGTTACTACACTGTGGTAGTACTGTGACCCCCCCCCCCCCAAACACACACACACACACACACACACACCTTAAAATTTGTTTTTTAAATCTCATTTTTTGGGGGGTTGTGTCTATGAACTCATGAACGAAATTTTATGTGAAAATTTGAAATGCTTAATCAATGGTTTCCACAGTAGTTAAATTTAACCTGGATACCAGTGGATATCCCTGTACAATCTAAACAGCAAACTTAGGTCAGTTTTCTTTGCAACATGCATATACCATAACTCTAGAGAGGTTAACTGGAGATCTAAGGGTTCCACTAGAGACTCAAACCTCAAACAATGCTTCACTGACAATACTATTCAGACATCCCACTGAGGGGCGTGGGGTTGTCTTGCGTACGCTGTCAAATATAAATCTTGTAGGGATCATTTGGTGCACTTTAGGAAACCAAGCTTTTTTTTTTTTTTTTTTTTTTTTGTGGCATGTTACTTTGAGCTGCTCAAATCTTAATTTGCTTACATGTCTTCTGTAATGTTTTATCTACAAGTTTATATATCTGTTTTAACTTAAAGTTATATGCGAGATGCTATGTTTCCAAAATGATTTTTTTAACCATTTCCATGTTCCGCCTACTAGCTGAGCACAAAAAAAGGAAATAATTGAATCCAAAACTCTTATCAGCCTACTTAACATCTCTATTCCATGAACTGGAAGAAACCTAAACCAATTAAGATCTTGACATGATAACTTGGTTACATGGCAAACTGTTTAGTACTTAAAATGACCCATTTTGAGAAACATTCTGCAATGAACCTTTAAAAATATCTCAGTGAAATGATACATACACACACATACATGGATGCACGCACATGAGAAAACACACAAACTGTGTAGTTTTAATGGGGGAAAGTTATGAATTTTAAAGATAATACATTTTTAAGTCATGAATACTTTATAATGAGACAATTTCTATTGAGTGGTCGCAACAAAACTGGATGAGTTTTATTTTCTGCAGTTAAAATATTACAATTGCTACATATATGCAGATATATATATTTCTGATGATTCCATGCAAACGTGTGTATCTGAAAGACTGTTAATTTTCCCCACTGAAAAGATCCAGTCATGAACTGTATGGTATTCTAAAGATTCATTACGTAAAAAAAAGTTTACAAAATATGTCACATTATGTGTAAACATAATGAACTAAATTTATTACATCAGAATATGTACACATACATGTACTCCTGAGCAAAGCGTGAGAGAATTCAAAACACCATATTCCACTCTTCTTTCTCCCGCGGCTCAACATCCTTTGAATAATTACTATCTCGTTGAGATCAACTGCACCGACCACTAGATGGCACTAGAGCTGATTAAGGACTTTTGAGAGGAGAGAGAAAATACTAGAAGCTCAGGGAAGAAGGATATGGGTCTAAAGTAATACTTTTTGTGAATTGGGGTAATATTTTTCAGAAGCACTACTAGCTATCTGATCATGATAAAATTCTGGGAATGTGTTTGGTGAAAGAAATTATAGAACATAAAAACTTGTGAGATTTTAACGGGGTGTTTTAAAGATCTGTTACTAAGTTTTGAAAAAATGAACCCTGAACAGCACGTGTTTAGTTTCAACATGATAAGGATCTGCAACTCCCTGTTCCATGAAAAACTAGCTGCTAACACATGGCGCCACCCACCTCGATAAAATGAAAAGTGTTGAACTAACAGATGCAGCTTGCTCTTATCTTTCCGTAAAATTGATGAGCCAATCGAAGTACTGATTTTATCAATAACCAAAAACATAGAAATCTGTCGATTCAAAAAGTCATTGAAAAAGAACAATGTTTTTGAATATAAGCATATCAAATTAACATACGAGAGTTAAAGTTATGCTAACTGTAATCCAATCCAAATATTCAAAAGACTGTGAGGCCAACTACATTTGTACCAGTACTGTAACATCTGCAAAATACAGTACAGTCTGGGACAATAGCAGCTTTTCTTGTACAACTACTGGCAGTCCTTAAGACAAAATACCTGATAACTGCTGTAAACCCATTTTGAACACAGATTCAACAGGAACAGATTTCTACAAAAAAAAAAAAAAAAAAAAAAAAAAAAAAAAAAAAAAAAAAAAAAAATGAAAGCACTAGCAAAATTGATTTCAAATTGACAAAGACATTCCAATAATTGAAGGCTATAACATTTAACCCACTTTCATTGTAACATGGCAGAACAAGCCGTCACAGCTGACACCATGAATCACTGCCATGTTTCATGTCACCCAACGTTATGCCCAGGGTTATTACTGGAAGTTGTACTTTGAACTGAGCTTTCAAACTGACAAAAAACATTCTCCTTCCCAGGTAATACATCCCGTAAACATGCGCAAATGTACCGTGTGAGTTAACGGTCCTCCTAAATACAATTTTCCTTATTTTTCTCATTTAAACCAAGGAGTAAAAATTAGCTTTTGAGCCATAAAATCATCAAGTAGCCAAAATAAATATTGGTATTTCATTTGAATAAAACTAAGTCTATTAAACTAAAGCTAATAATGATTCCTCCACACTTCCCCATAACTGTGAGCTCAGCCTGCCATATTGCCATATTTTCAGTTCCATTCTAGGAACTCACATCACCTACCTGAGTAATCACCTGAACACATTCTGAGGTAATCTTTTCAGGATCATCCCAAGATTATCCGCCAGTAATTCAAGCTTTGCTAATAAGGTCACGGCTAAGGTCACGGCTAAGGTCACATGCATACCTTGGCAACAGCAGTGAGACGGTTTTGTTCACACGGCAGAAAATGTGGAGAGGTTCTATACTGGATGAAAATTTTGGCATTGAGAAAGAGGGATTGCAGTATGAGTCACTGCTGATTGTAATTAACCAGATCATCCACAGCATGTTGTTCAGTTTTTTTTTTTATCAAAGATTAAAATGCAGGCAGCCAGTCAATTACTAGAAATTAGTCCAATGGGCAGTGCATATATAGAAACATATTTATGAACACATATAAAACATATACTTTCACCTCTAAATGTTTTAATTAATATTTTATCCAAATTCAGCACCAATCCAACGTATGTGAGATGTGAACAGAGCCATGGAGGATGGGCTTGATGAGCAAAACTATGCAGTTATACCTCAAGGCAAAGGTATGTTAGGCCCACGCAATACATAGTGGGCAACTAAGTGGCATAAAATTATCAAACTGTGTTTATGAGAAGAACTAAATTTTGACTGTTTTTTTTCCAGATGAAAATTAAAAAGAAAAAAAACACAAAAATGTCTCCCCCCCCTTGGCATTTTGGCTGTACATAAACCATATCAATGCATAGACTCTACCATTTAGAAAGTTTTATCATAAATATATTTTATATTTTTCTAACAAAAGTAATCTCAGCTGGGCCCATATACATGTGTAAGAATCAGTTATTTTGCAAAAATCACCTCCCAATGTGTCTTTAAAATGTCCACTCTGAATCAACATCTGATGTTAACTGTCTTTTCTCCAGTTGGATCAACTATGGTCTTGCCAATAAAAGGTCCACCTTTCAGAAACAGACTCCCCTAGCTCCCAACAATTTAAAATTGCTGATTCCATACCTGCTTGGTTTGGACAACAGATGAAGCAGCCTACCTACCCCTAGTTTGAAGATTACTGAAAGTGGCAGAGACAATCCAAGGTGACTCTGATCTTTTTCTTACTTTATATACTTACAGAACAAAAATCTAATTGGTTCCCATCATTGCAGCCTCTCTGTGTGATGGATCAATGGTGAACTTTTGTTTTCTATATTCTGCTCTTTAAACACACAAATTCTTAGCTGTTCACAAAGTAGACTCAGTTAATTTGTCCTTCTTGGGGAATCATTTTAAAGTCCATCAAACCCTACCAGAAAGTAATAACAAACACTTGTTCAATTTCATGGAACATGAACTATTTAGCTTACCCTAGCAATCCTATATGCATTGTATTTGTGACCTCTGGGCCTGAAAAAATGTTTTTGTCTGAGAATTTGACAAATCTGACAAAGTTCATTTTCTGGTTTTAATGAGAAAAGTTCATCCAACTCTTCACACCTACAAAACAGGTATATGCTTTACTTAGCTTGCTGTTGTTTGTTTGTATTCACCGTCCCCATAATTTATGTACAATGGGAATTAAANTCTCGGCACAGCGCGCTGTCCCCGTCTTGCCAATAAAAGGTCCACCTTTCAGAAACAGACTCCCCTAGCTCCCAACAATTTAAAATTGCTGATTCCATACCTGCTTGGTTTGGACAACAGATGAAGCAGCCTACCTACCCCTAGTTTGAAGATTACTGAAAGTGGCAGAGACAATCCAAGGTGACTCTGATCTTTTTCTTACTTTATATACTTACAGAACAAAAATCTAATTGGTTCCCATCATTGCAGCCTCTCTGTGTGATGGATCAATGGTGAACTTTTGTTTTCTATATTCTGCTCTTTAAACACACAAATTCTTAGCTGTTCACAAAGTAGACTCAGTTAATTTGTCCTTCTTGGGGAATCATTTTAAAGTCCATCAAACCCTACCAGAAAGTAATAACAAACACTTGTTCAATTTCATGGAACATGAACTATTTAGCTTACCCTAGCAATCCTATATGCCTTGTGTTTGTGACCTCTGGGCCTGAAAAAATGTTTTTGTCTGAGAAGTTGACAAATCTGACAAAGTTCATTTTCTGGTTTTAATGAGAAAAGTTCATCCAACTCTTCACACCTACAAAACAGGTATATGCTTTACTTAGCTTGCTGTTGTTTGTTTGTATTCACCGTCCCCATAATTTATGTACAATGGGAATTAAAGGACTATTTTGTCTGAAATATGATATATCAGTGGAGGTATATGTGGGACGTCTTCAAACAACACTTAGTTATAATATAAAACCATTTTCACAATTATACCATTTTGTATCTGGCAATTTGAAAAGATGTTGTATCTTTCTTTTTCTAAATCAAACACTACGATTTTAAACAAAAGAAATAAATTTCTAATTTCTTTAAATTATCCTTGATTCTTATTTTTCTTATCAAAGGTGAAAGAGGAAGTAAGAAGTTAGATAACTACAGGAGTGGATGGAATGGCAGTGGCATTTCATTTCTCAAGAGGAGAGAGAATGTTGTAAGACTTTGAAGTCTCCTGCAATTTTCCGGAAGGATGATTGGAGAAAGGAGAGGTTCTAGGGCACTCCTCTGATAAAGGTGCGAAAATAGGATGGAAAAAATATATAAACCCATATAATTAAGGATGACTTTTGAGCAGCTGCTTCTCACAACAGGCCCATAGGGAGCAATTGCAAAAAGGGGGTTCTTTTTCTGAAAATGTGGACCTTAATTAGTCATGAAACCTTAGTTTATCTTGATCAAATTTACCCAGCGTGGACCTTTTCCCAGCAAAAAGGGGGGTTCTTTTGATCCCCCCAAGCCCCCTGGCTATGGGTCTGCACAATCTACTATAGATTTACCTGAGAAACTTTTCTATAACATTACGAGGACTGACAAAACGAAAAGACTTTGTTTAAAGATTTAAGAAAGAATTACTGGAAATCCATGTACTCTCCCCACTGTGTCTCCTTAGGACCTACTGTTCCACAAATTGGAAGACATTTTGGTATTTAAACAATAAATCAGGTATCCATGAAGCCTGCCAAAGACCAAAATACAGCAAAGCCCTAACCATGTATTTTCATAACCCTATACATCCTACTGCACAGCAACATGCAGAGAGTCAACCAGAAGCCTTTAAACAAGATTTTTGCCCCGTTTGTGTAAATAAACTTCATGGACATCATATGTATAACAACAAGCCCCAAGATACTATACGCAATAAAAAAAAAGAAAGAAAACAACACTGTATTTCATCACAGCAAACTTGAAAGCATTTGCCAATCAGTTACTAGAAATTACGCAGTTCCTTGTTATTGAAAAGCTGGTCCATCCTTGTTCAGGTACCGTTTAGTGTTACTTTCAGGAATTTGACGAATCAACTATTTCTGGTACCAAAACTTTACTCTTTATACTAAAAAAAAAAAACACAAATTAACCTTTAAACCATTGACGGACAAAAAAATACCAAACCTAAAATGAAAGTAGTTAGTAGATCACATATATGGAATTAAAAGAATAACCAACAATTTTAAAACCTACTAGTGTGAGACAAACAACTTGATTGGCACTAACTCAATTCAAAATATGATGTATTTTTTGGAAAAAAAGACAAAAAAGAAAAACATTTATGTTAAGACTCACCCTAAAATCCCCTAAGATAACGCTCTGGTTTACTATATACATATAAGACTGCTTAGAACATATATGCAAGTCCTCTTAGGCTGAAGAAAAAACTTACCAATGTTAGTCTCTCTACAAGTATCACCAACCTATTAGCTTTTTTTCTCAGTGTGAAACATGTCTGCACTCTTCTTGCTCCCTTCTTGCTTCAGTTTCTTCCAGAAATGTGATCGCTATCTCAGTCTGTGACTGGCAGTAGCTAGCTGTTATAATAACTCCTCGTAGTATGAATCCCAATACTAGGATGTAAATCTTGGCTTACTCGACAACCATTTCCTTCATACACAACTTCCTGTGGTTGAAGAAGTAACAGAATAAAAAAAATTTTACCATCCTATTTTTACCTTTTTTACTGCCACCAGTGAGGAAGTCGCAGATGAAAAGCAAAGCTGACAGGAGTCCATGAGGAGGTGTTGGCCCAAAACTGAGGTCGGTTCACAGCGACAATAAATATACCAGTCATGAAGTACTTTCTTCCATGTCATCAAGCACATTCTTAGATATGAACCAGCTCAGCAATAGTCCACCTGGGTCCTGCCTCTTCTAATCATTCACTAGATGGCTTATGACACTCTTTAAAATAGCTCGGTACTGGTTTCACCTCCGCCAGTGTGATTGTGTTCTTCTGTTGCCCAAGGACGTGGGAAGTATGCTAACTCTGTATGTTGGTGAACTTTGAGTGCATTACACATTGTAACACAACAAAGTTTATTTAAACTTAAACATAAAACATATCAGTTTAAACTCCCCATGCTCAGCTGTTATATAGTGCGCCTAATAAACAAGATTACAGTCAAAATGATTACCCTAGCTGGGATGGTAACCTTTGTAAGGGCTAAAAACTGTTTCAAGAAAGAAAATGAAGCTTATTTTGTTTTATTTTCCCCCGTTTCTTTCAACTCAACTAAATCCTTTCACTACATCACTTGGTAAAAATATTTCTTTATCTGAAAATCATGAAACAACAGACTGAAAAGAGAGAAGTTAAAAAACTTAAGTAAACAAAGCAGCTTAAACAATCGAAAAAAACAACAACAACCAACTAGTTTCCATCACTGGAACTAAATAAAAACATCTGTCAAAAAATAGCAAATAAGAAGAAGACGAAGGTGAAAAGAAAGAAATACCATAGCTGTCTATCATGTCAACACAAAGACCCTTCAAAAAATCTCTTAAGTGCAACAGTTAATATCCATTCACCCAATCACTGATATCCTGAACAGGTGCTTGCTAATTATTTTCAATGTGGAATCCTTAGTTATTTGGAACAGTATCTCTAGGAGTATGAATTTTCTACAAAAGCCAGAGCGGGCAGTATGGGGAAAATGATAAAACTGTACCATCCATTTGGTGATGGNCTCTTAAGTGCAACAGTTAATATCCATTCACCCAATCACTGATATCCTGAACAGGTGCTTGCTAATTATTTTCAATGTGGAATCCTTAGCTATTTGGAATAGTATCTCTAGGAGTATGAATTTTCCACAAAAGCCAGAGCGGGCAGTATGGGAAAATGACAAAACTGTACCACCCATTTGGTGATGGTACTGGGGGTGAGGGGCGGGGGGGGGGGGTCTATTCACATTAATTGGCATTACATCCATTTGCCTATCATCTTCAAGCTCCCTGGACAGGTGGTCATCTTGCAATAATAAACAACTAATTACGCAGCATGTGCAAATTTATATCTCCCATTCCAAAGACACTGTTGAGATGTCTCCAAAGTCAAGTATGGGTTTTAAATGTCACATCCAATCACAATCTGTGCACCACTAACACAATGAAAGTGACACAATGTGTCACATCAACAATCAAAGGATCACGTTATATTACATATTGGTTATCTTTGCAAAACAACTATCTTAGGGCACTGAGAGAGAAGTTCCACAAAAAATAGTATATCCTTAAACAGAATAAGGTTTGAATTTAAAGACATAAAAAAATTGAAAAATACTAATCCTTATTTCCCTATCATTTTTTGAAATATAAATGCCTCTTGTACAGTTAGTGTTCACAGAAAGCAGCAGACAATCATGACACTTAGAACCCCATGAGAGCCAGTTTCATGCTGAATCACATAAAAAGCAAAATTAAAATTAAATTAAAATTCTGTCTAAGAATTGAAGTGTTCCATCTGGAAAAGTAATAACCATTTAATTCCACCAGCACATGAGTCACTTGTCCTAATCTATAAAACTTACAAATTTCTGGATCAGATAAAATGGTTGTTAAATCCAAATTGCAGTGAACCAACAGAATAGGGAGGTGCATTAAATAGAAATAGAAAAAAAATTAATGAAAAAGAATATGAACTATTATTGGATCTAAAAAGAAAAGGACAAGTGGGCCTGAAATATAAGCGTAACGATGAAAGTCCAGATTATTCCATAGATTGAAGACAGTTTATTGCCCCTGTTTAAGGGAAGGCATCCCCAAATATCTGGATTTAAACTTAACACGCAAAAAAACACTCAACTGTACATCACCGTGTTTCAAACTCCATAAACTGCCACTGTGCTTAAGCCTGTAAAAGGGGGTACATGTGACCTTCCCAGTAAAAAGGCAACATGAGGTCACACATACCCAGACTAATATATGTACCTCAGTGACCTTTTGACGCAAATGACGGGGTTATAAATTATATTATATTGAGTACAGTTCTTTTTAAAGACTATATAATCCATAAAACAGTTATGAGCTCTTATAACTTGTGTTAATTTATATATATCGAAAACTGACGTCCCTTTATACAAAATCACTGAAATGAACACAAAAAGTCACTAGTACAACTTTTATCTCCTGTGAGTGGAAAAACTTCAACAGATTTGTATTTTTGTTGTAGATTACTTTTAAGCTTACAATATCTGCACCTGCATTTTGATAGTCATCTACTTTGAGCAATCAAGTAATGTTAATATGTATATATGTAAAAATTCCGCTTATTTTCAAACGTTAATTTAAATTTTATTTTTTTGTGTTTTTGTGTTTTTCAGGTTATTTTTCTCTAAATTCTTACAGCCAGAAAGAAATTCTGTTCTGTATTTAAGTCTGAAACCTACTTGACAAATAAACACACAGCTACACTAGGATTTTTACAACTTTGAACATACATTTAACAAATCTTTGAAATATCAGTATATAAAAATCAATACTTTAGAATTTAACATAAAACACTTATTGCTACTTTTACATGTGCTTTTTGTAATTAATATTGTTAATAGTAAATAATAGGACAAAAACTACCACTGTTAATTATATATAATCCTGCATTTTACAAACGCTTCTTTTCCTTTAGGGAATTAACAATATAATATAATTGGATGATCAAAAATTTATTTATTTTACCTTAAGCATTTGTCAAACAGCTTATGCCTAAGAGATAGTCAAATTCCCCCAAAGCAAACAAATAACAATTAAGAACAAATTAAAGAAAATTAGCCAAATACCTCACCTCAGTTGTTTAACAAGGTTGTTTTCCTTTTTCCGCTGCAGCTCCCAAATCTCTCTCCCATGTATAGGTACAGTACCCCGCCGCGAGAAGTTAATTACTCCTGCCTTTCAGCTGGCTACAGAAAAAGTAACGCAATGTAACACGAGCAATTTTCACTGCAAAGGAGAGCCTCTATACACATGCATACACCCAAAATGTACACCCTCTACCAGGGTCAGAGAGAGACTTTTGCATTAGATCTCCACAGATAATTATTTGGTTATTCTGTGCATATTTCTGCTCAGCAAAAATTTTTGTGATAATAATTTCTAAATAATTTTTTTAAAAAAGACATCATTGCTCAGCTGATCTCCGTTAGAGAGCAAAGAGTGCTAAATGTTCAGATTTAGAGAATTTGGCTTGGGTGTGCTATTCCAACAACTCTTACATCAGCTTACACCAGGTGCCTGATTTTATCACACACTAGCAAAATACCTTTGTTTATCAAAACATTTAAGCTCCAGGTTTGTAAAATGTGATGGTCCCCTTGTTGTTTAAGCTCAAATAATAAGATATTGACAAAAAATACAATATTTTGTATTTATGCAATGAAAGAGTGAAATCAGAAAAAAATATACAAGTTAATTAGAAAACAAATTAATGGAGAAAAAATGCTCTTTCTCACAACAAGCTCAGTAAAAGGGAGTTATGACTCACGCATTCCACCTCAAATAAATGGGCTTCCCTGCCTCAGGCTTTATGTTAATTGCATCACAGCTAAAAATTGGCCAAAACAGCTTGGAAAGCAAATGAATCAAGTAGAAAGCCATTAGTTGCTGAAAGTGCAGCTCCCACATAGAAATGCAGAGGCAGCTGATATCATAGGTGTGCCTTCTCACCCAGAACATTTTACCAGCCATCAACAGTTGATTGCCATCAGTAAAGGGTTTGACATGCATGCTCAAAATAGACTGGATTGATTGTTTGAAATGATATAAATAAATAAATAAATAAATAAATAAATAAATAAATAGAAGTTATTTTAATATAAAACGTATGCATGTTCATGGACCCCCCCCCCCCTCACCATCACTACAGTTCATGGGTCTGCATATCAATAATCCTCCATAAATTAAGATTTCATGCTGGACTTACAATTAAGCCCTAAAATAATTTTAAAAGAAAGCTCTTTTAATGTAAAATGCCACTGGATAAGCAAAAAGCACAAAAAAGAACATCCACATTTTGAGGACTTGGCATTTCCAGTCAATATCTATTACATGTTCGAAATACTATAGAATTACCTTTCTCTTCAGGTGTGTTTACAGCCAAGTTGTGCTGCCTCTTCTCAGTGTGATTCATCTCTGTATGGCATCTGAGTCCACTACACTAAGCAGTCCCAGCCTGTAGCAAGAAATTTAAAAACAAGGCCTGTTTTTTTTTTTTTTTTTAAAGATGCAAGTTATCTCATTAGTTGACTTAACTGAAAAATGACACTGAACCTACGAGAGTAGAACTTTTGATTCAGAGTGGACCTTTTCTAGTAAAAGGGAAGTTCTTTCACCCCCCCCCCCTTCCCCCTTCCAATACCAAGTGCATGCTACTAGCCTACAAAGGTACAGCAATATATACCTTGTGCCTTGTGCTAGGAGCCAACTGGAGTTGGCGGGTGCTTTATAAAAGTAATGGAAACATTTTATGCCAATTTGTAGGCCTCGTTGAATGAGATACTCTGAAGAGGTGGGTCACACTGAGAAGGGGCAATCTAACTTGGGTGTAAACACGAATTGTAAGACTTACATGATTGCTTCGATCACCTTTTTCACTTCATGCGTAAATCTTCAAGAGAGAAGACAACTTTATGAAACTGCAATAGATGGAGCCACTGTTAATCATTGACAAGCTATTGAAAAGCACCTGGAACAAAGTGAATTCACAAATAAAATATGAACAGAATAATCTGAAGTGTGCAGATTTGACCATTGTACTCCATGAAAATAGCCAAAGCTTTAAAAAACCAACACTATGCTGATGTCGACTAGTTATAAATCTCACATTACTCTCAGCAACGTCAAATTAAAATTGTTGTATCTGGGAAATTTTGAATACTGCTGGCATATGTGCACTTACATGAAGATATAGATGATGGCAGAGCCACCATCACTTGATTAAGAAAATAGCAAAGACCAATAACTTTTCAGTCAACCATGAGTTCATCCTGCAGTTAGTTTACACCTCAGCAAGTGTGGGTCAACTAGAAGTAACAATGCGACTGCTCAGATAAACACTGTGTTTACTCACCTGCCAAACAAATTGTGGTAGATAAGATCTCACTCCCCCGTAAAGGGAAGCGGGAAGGCTAAAAGACTGAATAAACTGAATAGTTGTTCACACCTTAACACAATCACGTCACGCTCGCCTGTCACCTGGTTGTTTTTCATACTCTATGGCGATTTTACGAAAATTGTTTTAAAATACTAAATCATCTTATTATTTCTAATTTATTTTATGTATTACTTTTGCACCGTGGTGGACTTATGTTCATCATCTGATCAAGGAGACAATGACATTCGAGCTCGACTTCGCCGCAGGTAATGTTAAAAGATTGAGGCAACATGTAGTGAATAATATTGTCTTTAGCCTACGTACGTCTCAGTTATGTCACTTTTGAATCATTTGAGAATGGAGTAAACAATATGATAATAAGTTACATGCCTTTAACTTACCTGAATCGACAAAGTTTACGTACATAAAAAGAAAAAATGTTAAGAGTGCCCGGTCAAATGCCACTTTCATTTTGCCGCGGACATGATTCCTATCTAACTTGACCTACTTATGCGCAGGTCTCAGAGACTAATAACACTTCCAAGGAGCAGATTAGCGAAAATTGTGGAAGCATTAACATGTAACTATATGTTTATTAGCAGCCGATATGAGCGCTTACATATTTGTCATGAGATGAAAAAGCAGAAAAGAATAATAATAAAAAAAAAACGCCAATAGACTAATTCAGCATTTATTCACAAAAACAAAACGAATACAAACAAAGAAATACATGTACACAGTTCAAAATTTCAAGTTTCCAATGATCAGTTTTGAAGAAGTACAGTTGGAGTCTATTTGATACACAATTTATAATATAAATTCTATGAACAAACTTTTCTATATCATGAAACAAGAACATTGTATTATAAATTTGGTCTGAAAAAAAATTCAGTTCAGTATTCTGATTTTAATACTTGTTCACTCAGATCATTTTTTACTCTATACATTTGAAATGTACCTGCTAACACAGGATGTGGATGCATTTTGAGAGAGAAAAAATGTGTGAAGGCCTTTTTTCACATCAAAGAAAAAAATGCGTTGTGGTTCTGTACTGCAGAAATGAAATATTCATGTTAAAGTTTAGTATTTCAAAAACCAGAATAATCACCTCTATAAGAACAACTTTCTTATGATGGAGAAAAACACAAAACAACAGACATACATATAATTATTATAGCACCACAGGATCCAGTGTCCAGACACACAATGACCAATAACTGCCAAATAAATATAGTGGTCAACACCTAGCAATCCTGCTAATTAATTGGCACCAGGAGTGTCTCCACAGGATAGGGAATTCACATGACCCCTTATTTAACATGCTCTCATACAAAAAAGTTGTAAAAAATAAGAAAACACTTCAACAAATCCTGAGTACACGAAATGCTGACTACACGTATGATGCATGTTATTTTTTTAAACAGAAAAGAAATGAGGTACACTGAAAACATTATTACTACATACTTAATGAAAAATATAGGCACTAAGAAGTTATTTACACCTAGCAGATAAACTAATCAAGCTTCACTGCACTCTAAAAACTCTACAATCTTCCATGGGTAAGTCTGGACAAGGTTTGACAGGTAGGTACAAATACCTGTACATTAAATTCCATCATATCTTGTTTCCGATGTCAACACAACATTATGCTTTCTGGAACCTCACCTTAGTCATCATTAGCACCCTTTCTACTAAATAACATATTCAATGCTTGGCACAGTCAAGAAGCACATGAATTCAATCTCAGTAAAATGAAGCACATAAATGTCTATTTTCTACCAATTCTTCATACCTATACCTACTGTCCATACAAGTACCTCTAGTAATGAGGCAAGCAGGCACCTGCTATGTTACATCTATGAAGAGATGAGATTAATACAAGTCATAATGCATCATAATGATAATATCAAAATTGCATACATATGTATATATATATATAATATCATAAATTATTTCCTGACTGGATCCACCTTTCATACGCACACATAGAGACAAAATTTACAAACTTGTTTTGTGTGCCAAGGGGCATGAGAGATCGGTCAGTTTAATAATTTATACAAGTCACATTCTAGCAACGAAGTAAATAAAATTAATAATTGAAAACACCTACGAGTAGAATGCCATATCAGTATATATACAAAGCACCTGATGAGAATATACCATAAATATGCAGGTTCTAAAGCTTACTGGTTAATATTGCATTGACGTTTATGGTTCAACATATGTGACACAAACTCCAGACCTAAGACAGGGAAAATATCATTAAATGTTACCTCCTTTCTGTGTACTTTTTAATGAAATTCATCACTCAAATTTGAAAAAGAAGGGGAAAAGATAACTAGCACATTCGGACAAAAACATTTGGTGAAGACACCGCATTTCGGACAGTTCCATTCACAAAACAAAGGACAAACAGAAAACAAAGAGCAGCTTAATCTGCTGTTAATTAGTTACGATGATTGTATTGTCATTTAATTCAGTTTTCAAATAAAACTGAAATATTTAAGTTCAAATGAAATATTGGGGGTCAAGGAACTTGCATAACAGGTGTCAACCTTTAGTTAATCAGCCAAATAACTCATCTACCAGACTTCTGACCTCACGTCTTAAAACTATCAACTACTTTTAACCAACTACTTAGAGAGACAAAACTAAACATTCATTTTCATGCAAGAGTGCCCAGAACATGAAAAAATTAAAAAGTGCATGTTGTATATTGATTTCAAAAACTGGGGCGTTACTTTTCAAGCACTATCTACAAGTGGATGGTCAAAGTAAAAAAAAAAAAAAAAAAAGCTGTCCCTGACAGCATGTGACTCACACAAAGAACATGTGAATTCTGAAGTGCATTTTTAGTTACTTTTAAAGTACACAGTGTATTGTCAATGTTACACAGATAAAACAATCATCATCATTATCATCAAATGAGCAAACATCTGTGTAGAAGAGCAGAAAGGGATAATAATGTACATTGCATTGTTCTGGACAAAAAATACAAAAAAAAAAAATTGTTTTGGCATGTTGCAAATTTTGAATGCGACACTGTCACAACCACGGTTGCCATTTTGCTTTCAAAGAACGCTTCAGTGGGTTTTCATATTTTTTCATACTTCTCAATGTTTTTTTCTCCGACTAAGGTATAAGTCTTACTTAAAACACATCAGTAAGATGTATCATACCTTAATTTAATCAAAAACAAAAGATATTTTACAAGAATATCTCCATATGTAAAGCATATATGGATTCTTAATAAATCAGCCAAATTCTAAATCAATAAATTTAAGAAAACAGTGACAAGAGACCCCACTGAAATGTTCTTTAAAATAGTTTCACAATTCTGGAATTCATCTCATAATTCAAAATGGACGGAAACCATCTTCAGATTGCAGAATGTCTTTCCACAATCTTAAGGATTATTCTTCCAGAATTCAAAATCAAACAAAAGTTGACAGTGCAGATGGAGACGTTGGCTCCTGTTGTTGTGATGGCGGGGGATTGATGTCCTTGTTGGCGCCATATTGACCAATGAATGACCCATCCTCATTGAACTTGCTGACGTCGTTCTCCCCATATTCTTCCAGACTGTCAGAGTCACTCTCAGGAGGTTTCAGGTCATCCATCGGCTCGTCAACCAGACTGGGATCTTTCCTAAAACACCACAAGGTTTTATTATAAATGAAATATCAAAAGATGTGGAAGTCTTGAATCCATCCAAAGCCCATCAGCACAGAATGTACATAATAATACATCAATATAAATAGACTGGTCAGGGAAATTCTGCAGCATAGATTTTTTTTTTTTTTTATATAGGGAAAATATGGTCATGCACAATTTTCTTTTTATAATAAAACTGTTTAAAAAGGTTTGAAAAAGGTTACCAAATATGAGAGCAATTTCTAGCAAAATATCCATAACACTTTAACACTGTTTATAAAACTGTCTTCAAAGAAACAGCTTCGGATGATTCAGTATAAACACATTGCATGCATCTTCATAGGGCATACTGCAGCCTGGGATCCCCTCACTTACCCTCTGTTGTATTCTTCAAAGGGTGGAGGTGCCTCTGGACCACCTCTCAGCCTCTCCTTCTCATCCACTGGAGTAGAAAAAATTTGTCATATTATCAGCCTTTTCTATCCATATGCCATACAATATATATATACCACATAATGTGTATACACCTGTATATCATCACTGTGTCTGGGTCAGTTTATACTATATATGATATTTGCCATGTACCAAAGCTGTAACATTTGTTTAATGAATGTTTCAAATTATGTGTCATAAAATTAATTTCTTTCCCAATTTTAAGTAGAATACAGAAAAAGTTCGTAATTATTAGTGATTATATGAAGAAGCTGGCAACAAGAAGAGGCATGTCATTCAGTTAGGCTGACTGCACTCAGCAAGAGTCCCCGCTGAGTTGATTATATCTACGTTATAAGGTCTTACCATTGTACTTGTCCCCCCTGGTCCTCCTGATAAAGCAGATCACCACCAGGATGATAATCAGGAGAATGATGACAACCAGCAATGCCACAAACCAACCAGCTTCCTGCACAGACTGGGTGGCAGCCGCTGGAATAATAAACAGAAATTAACAGGTCATAAGAGCAAAGAAATGGGCACAGACAGGCTATTAGAGCACCTGCTAATTGTTGAAGGCGTGGTGAGAAATACCCCATGAAATTGATTTTGATCACCCTTCATGTATTAATATATTTAATTAGATGTCCATGTAACTTGGCCTAATTCATACATTCATTCATTCAAAATGCTGAGCCAAAACACATTTTTCAATTCTTTTTTTTTTCCAATTTCATTTGTCTGAATTAAAATTCATTATAATCTTTTGAAATCATGAAATTAGTTGAATAATAATAATTAAACCAAACAGCGCTTTAAATAATGTTTATTTTATCTACAAAAAGAAAAATAACTGCTCCAAAAACTAATAGGTACCTGTTCCTGCAGTTCTTGGTGCCTTCATGATACTTGGTGTCTCGTAACCCTCCCCATTCACAGCAACAACACGCACCTCGTATTCTGTGGCAGGGTCAAGGCGGGTCAAGACGATATAGTCCTTCTCTGTCTCAATAGGGGTCTTTGACCAAGTCGTCTCATCTGAAGTGAAGATATTAATAGAAGATAAGGAGAAGCTAAAAATGGTGTTAGGATGAAAAAATTTAGGAACTGGACAAGTGTTGTAATATGTATATTCTATAATAAAAGTATTTTAATATATGTCCTATAGGAGTTCAGTGGACTGTCTAGGAATCCTACAGGACTCTACAGGAACCCTACAGCCCTCTACAGTAATCCTATAGGACTCTATAGGAGGTCCTATAGGAATTCTGCCTGTGACATATGCACTTTAGGATTAAGGGTCAACTTCCTATAGGATTTCCTATTGGACCCTATAGGAAATTCTTGTCAAGTGTTTGAAAACAAAGAGACAGAGAACAGGGGGCATTCACACTCATATTCAGCATTTTATATAATAATAAGTGTTAATTGGGACATTACCTGGTTTCTTATACTCCACATAGAAACCATATCCAGGGTTCTCGTCAGCGGGTACCCATGTGACCGTCATGGAGGTGGGTCCAGACACAGTGACCAGGTCCGGCCGCTCTGGGACTGTAAAATATTCGAAATTATTTCAAATTTTATGGAAAATGAAAATGTTGGTTTTTGATATTTTAGTGGTTTTGTCATTAAACAGTATGATTTGCCATCTGATTTCTTCCTCTAAGATCTGGCCAACATCCAGTAAAGACAAATTTCAACAGAGTAAAAGTTTCATACTGATTAGATTAAAATGCCTCAACATCCACATGTGAAAATCCTCAAATGAAAATTAAGTCACTCTCAGGAAAGAAAAACTTTACAAGTATTTTATCTTTGACTCTCCAAGCAAGTTAAAAAATGTGGACAATGCATTTCCCTTAACAGTACATCTCACATAGAAATAATGACCCATTTTACTGTTGCTAACAGTTAAAATGCCTGTGTGTAAATGGTTTAATACAACATTAAATCTAGATGTTTTCAGTGCCTTACATCCCATCGCCAATGTCATCTCCTCCAGAACAGCCTCTTCTCCTCGCCCAGCGCCTGTCCTGGCATACAGCAGTACCCTGTAGTTGGTAACTGGGTCAAGGTCAAGCAGTTTGACCTTCATCTGACTAGGGTCATCTATGGACAAGGTCTTAGTGGTGTCCAGTACGTCATCACCGCGGCTACGCGTATTGTTTACTGTTGGGAAGAAATTGAAATCAGTAAGCACACTTTTTATATGATTAATAAAAATGTTAAATTCTGAAGCATATCTGATAACTTTACTCTACTGAAATTTTTAACTTGATTTTGATTCAAACAGGACAGACCTGTAACTGTCATGTCTGAAGCCTTTTTATCTCTATATTTATAAATGTACATACCCATGCAACGTTTTGAATATGAGAGAAAAATAATACACTATGATAGATATGGAATTTAAAATGTCTATATTCACCAACACAAACTAATTCTGTAGGTATGCTATGTTCATATAATAATAATAATAATAATAATAATAATAATATTTACTATTTCTGTATGCAATGTCATATCCTAAGATGTTTCCATTAGGAAAGGCTGGCAGCTCCCAGCTCAGCTCTAGGTGGACAGGACCTTTCCTGAATACTTTGAAGTCTTGAACAGCAGATGGCGCTAGTTGATAGGATGGGAAAAACAAAACTCTTCGATCAAAGTTAAATTCCAAATTTTACAATTCCAAAAGAGACATGCTAACTACAATAAAATGTGACTTTAATGTAAGACATGCCTTTAAAAAAAAGTTTATTAGGTTTTTAGCAGCGGCTATTGTTGATGCTTAACAGACATATTACATTAAATAGAGAGAAACTTTTCTCATTTTCTCCATTACCAAAAGACCGTAATAAAAATATCACTGTCAATAAATGAAAACTGATATCTGACTCATAAACTCCCAAAACTGTTCCAAAAACCTTGGTCATTCACAGGATATCCTAAACCATGTTTTAGAATATGTGACCCCCTACCTCCTTCATCAGTCCTGAATATGATGGAATTACTGGGTTCTCCTGTGTACTTCTTATTTCTAACAGCCACCTGTGCCACGACTGACGTGAAGGGCGGAAGCTGCTCCAAAGTTCCTGATACGTACTGTAAAACTTGTCGCCCAATGCGCCTGTTCTTTAGGTCGCGTAGCTCGTTGTTTGGGTTGTTGATGGGGACGACAACCACGGAGGTGTCCTTGGGGTCGTCTTCTGGCCACCATTTCATCTGATATACACATAACAGCATTACTTTTGTCTTCAGTTATTAAAATAATAAAATATGCACTCCAGATAACTTTGTAAATTTTCTGTACAATTTCGTAAACAATGAAATAAAACAAAAAATAAAAACCACTGGTACATTAGATGGTACCCAAGTTGATGCAGATTTTTAAGTTAACTGCATTTTGTCTTCTGATAATTTTCTGTTTTCTTTTTCTTTTTGCAGACAGATACATATATGGAATGGTTAGAAGTCCCAAGAAGTACAAATGTAGTCATGCTTAAATCAATTGTGCTCCGATCTCACCTCGTAACCAACAAAGAATCCTTGCACAGCTTCGTGAGTTGCATCAATGGCGTCCCACAGGAAGTTGGCCGTGGAGTCCGTAGGAGGGTACTTGTGATCTAGTCGGAAGTTTTGGGGGATCGCATTTGGTACTGGAAGAAAGAACTATCTAACATTACGATATCTCATCATTATGTTACAATTTGTCTTGAATCATCAATTTTCCTTTTTCACTTTCTTTCAATGCTTTATTCTTTAATTAAAATAAGGGCAATTTATATGGTTCTAGTTTACACAGGAAAGCACATAATTAAAACAGGAATTCTATCCCAGATTATCATGGGGTGGGGGGGGGGGAGGGAAGGGAGGGGGGAGGTCTCTCTAAGAATTTTCAACCAAGGGACATCTGAGAATCATCCTCACCTCCCTCTCCAGAGAATCCAATAATTTTCTCCGCTGGCTTCCTGGCAGTTCCCATTTCATTCACAGCTTCTATTGTGATTTCATATGGCACGTATGTCTCTGACTCTATAAGGGCCTCCTTTTTTGTAAAATCGTCGATCTTTTTCGTCATTTCAGGGGCATTAGGCTGATCAAGTCGGCGATAGGTTATAAGGTAATGAAAGCCTGGGCCATTCAGTTCTGTTTCATCCAATGCCTGGCCGAAAAATAGATATTTATTACAAAACTAGACCAATCAATAAATTTTTTAATAATTAAGATTAATTTCACCCAAAGAAATGGTCAGACAAAATGGCATAAAGAGCTTAAAACAATTTTCTGATTGCAAATTAAATGTGATTAATTACTCTTTTTGATGTAAAAATATTTTTGTAATAATCTAAAAACATAATGAGAATAAAGTACTTCAAATAATTCATGTGTATGGATTTTTAAAACTGACTACCAACAGTATGAGAAAGACAGTTGGAAAAATTACACATTACACTGAATCAGCAACTCAATTTCCTTCAAATCTCATCCACCAGCACACTTACGTCCCAAACAAGATACAGGGAGTCGGAATCGTAGTCCTGAATTTCGGGGTTACCAGGCTGCCTTGCTGGCACATCCGCAGGGGTGCGGCACAAGGTCGAAGTATGGCTACTGGGCTGACTTGTCCCGATTCTGTTGGCGGCCTTGACCCTAAAGTTGAAGGTCATGTAAGGGAACAACTCCACCACGGCACTGGTGTATGGCACGTTGACGGTCTTAATCTCTAGCCACTGGTCAGGGTTCCTGGAGTTGTTGTACTCTATGAAGTATTGCTGGATGGGGGCGTTGTTGGGCGGCCCTGGGGTCCACGATATCGAGGCAGACCTGGTGCTGCAGCTGTTCAGAATAACGTTGGTGGGGGGTTCTGGGGGAGCTGGAAATGAAACGCAGAGAGTGACAAATCTGTATTACTACATATACACCTCTGCTAAGGAGGTTATGGTTTTGCCATTGTTGGTTTGTTATTTGACAGCCTAACTCAATATGGTATGAAATTTTGGCAAAAACTTAAAGGATAAATCAGAAATGAGCAAACTTAAAATCTATCAGATATAATTTAATTTTGGTTTATCAATTTAATTATGATGAGAATTGAGTTGCTTTGGCTGAGGTCTGTGTTCGCTGAGTACTGGATTCTTATATATAACTATTTATAACTTTATAGGTTATCCAACGTTTTATCTTTACCTTTCATATATAGTATGCTAACGAATTAAATGCCATCTAAAATACATTAATCTGACCTCGTGAAATTATGCAGCTCAACTCAAGGAGGAAACGCAGTGAAGGAAACACGACTATTGTAAAGATTAATACTTCACTTAGGCTGACTATGGATACACTGACATTTTACTATAATATACCTCAGAAAATATTTGTTGAATATTATATCTAATATACTCTACCTTGTCTTTCCACTGCATGCAATAAAAGATCAACAAAGATAATGTTTCTAATTTCAAACAACATTATCATAAGATTTAATCTTTTAAAACTATTATCTAGTTAAAATTCTTAAATAAAAATAGCATCAAAATCAGTGAATGATACCAATAATCATAGTATGTAAGGATTATTAGATACGAGACATCTACAGTGTTTCTTACGTTTTGAATGTTTTTCTATCATATTTTTTTCATCATTCTGTATTCCATGAAAAAGATAAAATCATGAAGTGGTGCCAAATCCTGATATACCTGTTCTGCTGTATTTATCACTGTCATAACTTCTTTCTCCACATTTTTTTTTTACCTTTTGCAGATTTTTGTGCCTGGTTTTTACATCTTTAGTTAAATGACAAAGTTTTGGGGTGTTAAAAGTATAATGGAGACAGTAAATGATCCTAAATATGAAATAAATGTCCTTAATTATGAAAATCTATCTGATCAGCTGTGAAAATGCAACTTGATTAGTAAACTTTCAATGGAACTGTAAAGGAAACTTTTTTATCAAATACAAAACCATAAACTACACATACCTTCCACTGTCAAAGTAGCTTCTCTCTTGTCCTCATCCAAGCCATTGCCTGCCACACAGGTATACCGAGCATTGTCATTCCTGGATGCTGGGTTAATTACCAGTGACCAATCATTACTTAGGGTGAGGCGGCGGTCTATGTTTAGGTTGATTGGTTGGTCATCTTTTAACCAATAAATACGCAGCTTGTGCTCTTCTGCAGCATCAGTAGTAGCTCCACAAGACAAGACAGCCTCTTCACCTATTGCTACAACTTGATCTGTAGGTGGGTTGTCAATTACGGTTTTTTCTAAAAGGAAAATTAAAATAAATTTAAAAAATCATATTTTTAACATATGAAAATTTTCAGATTTTTCTATTTTGTTTTCCTAATTTTGGGTATCAGAAAAATGTATATTTGCAAGAATTTGGCAAAAAATGAAGCTCTTTAACAAAGTGTTTATAAACTTATCAACTGATGCATTTATAATTTTTTCCTTTTGCCTTAGAGAACAATTGAAGAAAACACCTTTAAGTTAGTAAATAAATGCCTGATACCACCCATAAAGGATAAGTTTAAAATTTCCACCATGTTTCCAGATTCTCACCTCGGACCACCAGCTCCCCAGACGCCTGGATGTTGCCGTATGTGTTCCTTGCCTTACACAAGTAGTGACCACTATCATCAAGCCTCAGGTCCTGAAATTATCATCATTTTATTCTTTAATATTTAACTCAACTCATTATCATCATTTCCTCTTAAATATATTTAACCCAATTCAATGTTATAAAGGTTTCAGACCACTTTTTGAGCAGTTTTGGACTTGAATCTCAATCTATGTCCTTTCCTATAAATAGTCTCCAGTTAAGAGGATGTATTTCTCAGGTAAGCTGTCAATTAACACTCAATTCCAATAAACAAAGGTCTGATAATTTTTCTTTCCAAATGACTTGGAATGGTGAATTCTGCAGCGGTTTCGAAAAAATTCAACTAAATATTTAAATTTTTTAGATACACGTAGACATTTTCTTTTTTAAACTATTATCATTTTTTTTACCTTTTATTTTTACCTTATACTGATTTTGTGCACAGAGGAAACATGTAAGCCTAAACAACAAAACAATGACCTGCTTGCATAACCAAACCATGTCCTCCAACACCCAGCTTTCCTACCTCAATGATCAAATCTCCATCAGCGGTGACGGTGTGCCTGGCACCACTCAGAAGCTGACCTTCTTTCTCCCACGTTATCTGTGGGATAGGAGCACCAAACACACGACACGTCAGGTTAACTTTCTGGTCAACCACTTTCTTGATGTACTTGGGGGGCTCCGTAAGGAAAATGGGTGCCTCAGCTACAAAGATCAAAGGTCATATGGGATGTGATGAATGGGTTAGCCATGTTTTAACATGAGATGTGTTCCCCTTCCCTTGTTACTGTGACAAGAAGTTTCTTTCATCAAAGTTTAAGATTTATCATTGTCAGTTATGTATTATAACTGCGGTTTTCAACCTTTTTCTTCCCTTCCCCCCCCCTCCCCCTCAGGTTTTTCGAGCAGAATTTCTATTGTTAAATATTTCACCTCTTCAATAACTGACTTTCAGCCTGCAAGCCCAAATACCAAAAACAGAGATAGTGTAAAGCCACATTCACAGCCATTTGATCCGTCAGCTAGTACCAGGATCATATATGGTGCACACTTGACAATGGATTCTCGCCTCCCACATGCGCCATCCCTGCAGGGGCAGAGCAATTAAATATCGGCATGCTTTCAATTGGGTCACGCACGCCATATTTGATCAATAGACTAGCTGGGCCGGGGACAGAATGGATGTGAACACTGCCTAAAAGTCAGCCCAATACAAAATCTGCTCACCTAGCACATTCAAGTAAGCACTGGCAAAGATATACCCGTGTTCATTGGTTACATTGCACTGTACCACACAGGTGTCTGCTCTCTGCAGGGACTTGAACTGGAGCGCCATGCCGCCATTGATCAGGCTCCTCCTAGAGCTTGCTGGGATATCTGAGAGGAAAAAGGCAAATATTAACCGTGTCTGAAGTATTTCAGTGTGTTGGTGATGTCAAATAAAGAGAGTAAGGCTGTCTTGTACAATGCAACAGGTATGTCTTTGAATAGGCAGGACTCATGACTGCTTAAACTTACAATTTCTGTCAGCCTATAGCCTTTGCTTTCAACTCTCATTCATTGTTAACAACAAGGCAATCAATGGAGATATTCTCTCTAAGTATTGGTGTCCCAAAGCATGCCTTAACTACATCTTCATCCAATCCTTACCTTCTAGCTTCTCTCCGTTGATGAACCACATGACGTTAGGGATGGGTTTACCGCCAGCTTCGCACCTGAATATCTTGGTCTCTTGCTCCTCAATGTTGGTATCCGTAGGCTTCTCTATCCAGTAAGGCTTTCCTTTAAGAAATTAAAGAGTAGGTGTGATTAAAAAAAAATTAACAAGACTAGAAGGCATGAATAATTAGGTTCAGTTTAAGAATTTGCTGATTTTCATTTTTTTTATTGTTAGTTGCAATGTACAATGGAGTTCTGTTATTAGAAGAATCTTAATATCCAAGTTCTACGATATTTCAGTGTATTTTATATTGTTTTATTATTTTTGAATCATGTAAAATACACTTCACTTTCACTTGATATTTTAAAAGCATTCTACTTGTTTCACACAAATTATCTTTTAGTATGAATGTTCTGTGTATATATGTAACAGCAGTATTAAACAAACAAAAAAAAAGTATTTATTTGTTAATTAATTCAACCTTTTCTTAAAAATGGCTGTGTAACCTTAACTGTCGGCCAATTACCAAACCAGGTACAGGTTTCAAACTATCAACGTGAGAAAGTGGTCTAAATAAGCAAGGTGGGTATAACACCAACTGTGAGAAGTTAACAACGCACATGCAACTTCAAACAAATAATGCAAAGTTATCAAATACAGGTAAAGATAGGTTTCAAACTTTTGACTTCAAAAATGCTATTTTAAATAGAAAAAAATCAAGCCCCAAAATCCTAACATCCTTGTTTGGTCTATTCAATATTTAAACTTTTGAAAGAACATTAATGAAACAGTTTAACATCTTAAACCTAAAAACTAGCAATATATTCAGTCCATGTTTCAATACAACGCTGTAGAGGGGATAAGCTCATGAAATCTGAAAGAAACTACTTTTTGAAAAGCGACACTGATACAGCCACCTAATTTTGCAAAAGGGCTGTTAAAATCGCCACCGTGGTAGGTTGAAATATTTCTTAATTCAAAAAATGTTTCTACTACTGATGCACAAATGCAGAAGTTCAATGCATTCATACTTGGATGTAGCATTGTTGTTGAGTTTCTTTCTGTAATAAAAGCCCGTCAAAAGTGTATTTAATAAAGTATAAATTCATAACCTCTTTAAAATCTATAGAATGTAACTAATATCCAAGCATAATTGAGTTTCACATTTTTCTAATTTTAGTTATAATAATTTCCATCCTACCTAAATTAACACAACATAAAATTCATTTAATACACCCCATAAACTTATTGTAATGAACAAAATAATTAACTGAATGTTAAATTTACACCTTATGTCATTACTCTTACAGAGCACACTGTCTCAGATCTTTCTTTTACCATGATAAATAAAAGTTAAACAGACACTAATAATTCCACTTCTGCAAAATCTAGATACCAAGGGCATAAGAAAAACAAATCATTGTGCCACAAACTGTGATCTATGTCCATTTTATCGAAAAAATTTCAGTTAAGATTTCTGCACTTGCCAATTTACTATCATTTATATCTAAAACAAAACCTCTCAAAATAATGTTGCCTTTCTGTGAGACGACTAAATATCCTTTAGTAGAAGATAAAAATATACATGTATTTAATGTTTTGTTTTGTATACGGTAAGCATAAGTATAAGCTACTGAGGAGGTACACATAGACATATACAGAAATGGAGTGTATTTCAAATATGTGTACTCACAACTCAAACATAAGCTATGTCTTTAAACTGATGTATACAAAGTAACCTACTACATTTCATTGGTGAACTGTAACTAGTTTTTACACCCTCATAAAACCACCTGTCACCTGGTTGCAATCAGAGCAGACTTTCTCCAGAATACTTCACAAAGCATCCACACATGGAGCAAAAATTGACCCCAAGAGATCAAAGGAAATTATACCAATTTATTTCAGTAAGTAGATGTTTGATATTCTTTGATACTTTTTTTTCAGTTTCTTGATTTTTAGTGCATGGTTAATAACTTTGTTTCAGAAAAATACTGTCTGTCTGTCTGTCCATCTACTGTCTGTATCTTAATAAATCTTATTCGTGTGTTTGTTCATCTGTTTGCCTTTTTCAGCCCCCATTCAGAATAGGGGATTAACTAGTCCGAGTGCCAAATACGGCAACCTAGTACAAAGCTTGCCATCTAATCCTCTAATAGACACTGAATAGGGAAGTATTCAAGTGGGTCGGCCATATCTGACCCTCGGACTAGTTAGTCCCCTATTCGGAATGGGGCCTTAGTCAGATCAAAAATATTTACCTTCCACAGTGACTTGAAATTCCCTGTAAGCACTAGGATTGACGCCATTATTTCCCTCACAGAGATACGTCCCCTCGTCCGCCTCTTGGATGTCTTCGATGACAATCTCGTGGCCGTGCTGGGACTGCTGGTATCTGGGACTGCCTCCCATCCTCCGCCATGTTATTGTTGGGGTGGGACTAGAGGAGGGATTGGAAGATAATTACACATATGTACATCCCTGCATCATTTTGCTGATGAGAACATGCGGAATTGTAAGTTTGTTTTTTTATTTCTGTATTTTTTTCTTTTTTTCTTGATATGTGTTAGTTTCTGAAAATACTGCAACTTGTTGCAAAGTGTTTACTATCACGGTAAAAAATGTCTACAAACAGGGTAATAGTTTGACTTGAGACTATAACAAAACTTCAGCAAAGGGCAATATTTACTCAAGCCACAAATCAGAGAATGAGACTTAATTGTGAGAAGTCATGCTTATTTAATTTGCAATTAACAACTCTACAGGCAGAAATTTAGTTCACTTAAAACAGTTTGCCATTTTTCCACTGTAACATAACATATTAAACATATCTGTTACTTACTATCCACCAAAAATGCACTTCATTCTCAGCGTCTCTCCCCTCATCTTGATAATAGTGGTAGGCGAGGAGTAGAGCAAGACAGGGGAATTTCGACGAGCTTGCGCTGCAGGTAAATAATTTAGTTTTTATCATCATATGTGCATAGTATGTTGATCAATAATATAAGAGACTCATCACTCAACACTATCAGTTAACCACATTACTTTGAACTGGTACACTGGGGCTAGTAAAAGTGACAACACACCCCCCAACCCCAACCCCACCCCCAATGCATAGTTACATGTTTGTTTTTGCCAAACTAGAGCGGTACAGAAAACAGTACCCCTCAATGTAAAAAGGTCTGTACATAGTTTAATGGGTATCTTCGTACCAATTGTACCCTGCGGTTCTATCTGAGAGTCTCCACCCTGAACCGTCGTCCTGATGAAGTTATTGGTCACTGCGCAGATGTACGATTTACCATTCTGGGCATCATCAGGAATAATATTGGCGAAGTAGAGATTTCCTGGAAAAATGGAGATTTCTCGTAGCGTTAATCCAATGCAATATAAGCACTGTAATTGTTCAAAGGCAAAACTTTATACTTATAAAAATTGCAGGCATAAAGAATATGGAAATTCAACTCAATTCGACAATTATCTTGTTCTATTGCATACATTTTAATGGCCTTGTACATTGAATTATAATATTCATCCTACCTTCGTAATCCATGGTAACCCTACTACTCTCCGGCACACGATCTTTCCTGATGTTCCACACTACGTCGCTGGCAGGAATGCTCCTAGGGGAGTCACAGGGCAATTTTAGGCTTTGGCCCACAGGGGGGCGAACTTGTTTGGGGGTCACAACGGGGTTTCCAGGAAATGGATCCATCACTGGGAAAAGCAAAGAAAAATCCTCAAATACAACCAGGCATCTTGATTTTGTTTTTTTTTATTAACTCACATTATGTAATCTCATGTATAACTGAGATAAGATTTTTGTCAACTGAAGCAATTAAGATGGAATATCCACTTTAAAGTTAAAGAAATCCATTTATATTCACATAATAAAGACTATCATCTGCTGTGTTATGTACTCAATTACAGTAGCAATTTCTTATATATAACTTCTAAAATTAGAACAACTTTGTCGAATATTTCTGAATTCCATGCCGTTCCAGTCACCTTCATCAGAAAATGAGGCTACTGGTGCCATGAAAACTTCTTCCCCAGACAAGCAACCCCCCCCTCCCCCCTACCTGCTCCGCCCTCTCCATATTCACATATTTCCCCAAGGCCTCACCTGCTTCCAAAAGGGTGACCTTCTGGGTCAGCGCAGTTCCGTACTCGTTGATGGCCCTGCACTGATACACCCCCTGGTCCTCGCTGACAGGATCAGAAAACGTCAGCGTGCCCAGACCCCTCTCCTGATCCACGTCTGTATTGGCCTCGGGGTTGAATGGACGGCCATTTTTGGTCCACTCATATCTAAGAGATTATTTATATATAATTAAATATTTAGTTACATCAAAAACTGACAATAATATTCAAGATACAAGGGGGATTTTTTTTTCAGTCAAAAGCATCATGCTGAAATCTCAAGACAAATTTCGATATCAAACAAATTTGTCTTGCAAGTTCTACATAAAATTCGAAAATCGCAAAAATATTCATTTGACTTGATAAATTCACAGAGTATTTGTTTATTCAAACATATACCCTAAAGAAATAAAAAAAATTAAAGATATAAAATTATAAAGATGACATCTTGAAACACATGGGATCACCAGAGATATGACAGCTAAATACACCCTTACGTAGGTTCTGGATTCCCAGATGCCACACACACTATCTGTCTTGACAGTCCTTTCTTGAAAATGATCAGTTGGTCGTCTGACTGTCTTGTTATAGAGGGCGGGTGAGTTTGTCCTGGGGGTACATCTAAAACACAGAATGGAGTAGAAATATAAATTTAAAAAATTCTTAAATTTATCCCTCTTATCATTATGAGACTTGATATGAATGTGTACAAGTCAATTCATAATTTTACAACTTTTCCCAGATATGTTGGATGCAAGTTATGCTTGTGGACAAAATGTTTTTATTTTTACCATTTGCTGGATTCAAAATAAAAGATAACAACCATAAGACAAACATGTCAGTTTTATTTTGATATAAGATCCAGGTTCACTTTCAAGACAGCTGAGGCAGCATTTCCTACAAAGACATTGACTTGTTCTGACCCGAGCTGTCCCATAAAACTTGACAAAGACTTCATCTGGTAGTTTAAACCTTTCAAAATGTTGTCATGATGGTTTTTCAGTTGAAAAACATTCTTTTACTGATGTCTTATGCCATATCATGACTGGCTGTCAACAGGTTTATAGGGTCAGATCTGACTGTGGATTGGTATATTTAGAAAATAACAGCACTTTACAATACAATTAACAACATCTGATAATGAAAACAGAACATATTTGTTTTCAGAAGACTGGAGATAAGATGAGAAACATAAATCAAGTCATATCTTGTTCTTCAAATGCAGAACATGTGTCTGTTATTTCAGCAAACAGACCCTGTTCATTTGAGGTTAAAAAATAATACAATAATTGATGTTTGAAAGCATATGACTTAGAAAACAAGATTGCTATCTGTGAACATAAACAAAAAGATGATGACATATTTTGAATCACCGAAAAAATGCTTATTATCGTTCAGAGGAAATAAACTTGCTATGGCTACAGGTTCAGAGCAACATGCTAGTGGTTGATATGTGTAAAGTTTTCTTGTTTTACTGATTATAAAATGTAGAAGAACAGATGGCAATATTACCCCAGTTCTCCTAATTCTACCAGATAATCATCTTCTAAATACAGAATGTTTTTTTTTTTTAGTAAATAAGTAAATATTCTTACTCATTGTGATTGTTTAATAACATATTCACAAAAATTGTATTTATAATGTCATTTTTATCCACACAAGTGGATGCATATGTTACAGTGAAATAAACTAAACTAAACTAAACTTAACTATATTTAATATGTTACATATATGTAATCTGATCTTGACAGATTTTCTAACCCAAAATAAGTCTTATACATATGTCCAGCTTCTACACAACTTCTGATAAGCAGCCAACATCTTAATCATCCGTGACATTAAGAAGAAAATCTTTTCTGCCACATTTGGTTATTTTGGACAGGCAGATTAGTTTTAACTGTACACTCCCCAGGGGGACTTCACACACATGACAAGTTGTGAGGGCAGTTTAATATTTTATGAATCGGAGGTTTGTGGTGAGCAATGAGGCATTAATAGCACTGGTACTTCAATGAGTAATTCTTACAGAGAGTAGTAACAGGTCCAGTATTCATACAGGAAGTACTAACAATTCCAGCACTGAAGAATGAACACAAACACAGTGTTATTCTAGTCGAATTATTCCAGAAATGAATGGGGTACAGGTTTTCATTGTTGTGCACAATAGTGCCTTTTTTGTGGCCTTTTTTCAACTCACAGGGGTGCATAAAAGAGATAAATATCACACTTTTTTCCTCTGACATGCAAGGGTAAAAGGTTGCTCATGGCTTATCTGATATAATTATTGCTCAGTCGTCTGATTTTGATCAAATATCATGCTGCCTACACCACACATCCACTGGCTGATACAAAACATGATTAATTTAAGTATATTCCTTTTGAACTCTCAAAATGAAAAAGACTATGGATTAAACTGCAAATCTGACTAAATCGATATGACCAGTGACTATTTTAATTTTTTTTTTAAAAAGTGAAACATTTAACTATTGTTACGTTGCTGATTTTTCTGTTCTTAATTTCTATCAATATATTTAATTTGTTATGCAGGCACAACTTTAGAACAGAAAGAAGCTTCTATACTTACAAGATCTCACTGTTGAAATATAAAGACAATATAAAGAAAATGCCAGCGCTCGCTGTAATTCTCCCATCCTCTGTCCTTCTTCTGCTCTACGTTGAATCCACTTCTATCTGTAAAACACAAGTATACAACAGTTATTCTTGTAATGTCTATGAATAACATGGTCAAAAATGAAGCATGAATCACTGAGAAAAACTGGCACCAATTTTAACCAATATAGTGTGGAATAAATAATAATGATTTATTCTCTTTGTAATGTCACATGTTCACATTGCTAGCTGTTTATGCCACTTCTAATGTTGCTGTTTGTATTTATTAAAGAAGAAGAAAATAAAATGAATGTGTAAAATATGTTGATATATATATATATTAACATGTTAGAAAAGTGAGCAAAATTTTTAACTTCCACATAGATACTGCAAATAACTGACACGGAAAAACTTTATTATAAACAACAAAACATTACACTATCTATCCATTTTAAAACATCAGCATTGAATATAGATGTATATCACACAATCATACCAGACATAAACCAGCCAAAGTTACCATCTTAAAGCCAGACTATGCCACATAAAGGGCAGACTCCTCGTTGAAGTTCAGACTAAAATATAATACTGTAACCTTTAACTGGTGTCTGAGATATGTACAGAGGGGCCCCTGACAGTATTCAGGAAGATTAGGCGAGTTCAGACACAACACAAGATGGAATGGTTGAAACGAAGTCTATTTCTTACATAATCATCATAGTGGTTCTATAGTTAGCACACACACAGACAGAATCATGCCATGCTGATAATACTAACATCATGCAATGGTACGTTCAATATGTATATACTAACAGTGGTGGCTAGAAGCCGTCTCCAAGTTTATATCGACAGGCATCAATTTTTTTTCAAGAACACATACTTGTTCAAGTGCCTATAACATGAACAAAACATACTAGTAACCAGTCTTCATCAAAGTATAGCAAAAATAAAATAAATATCTACCTTAATTCCTGAACTTTTAAGTGTTCATAAGTTTTGGCAATCATATAATTCTTGACTCTAATTACGTAAGCCAAACTGTGTTATCTGGAAATGCTCTGCATGCAACAAGGTCGCTCCCCAAAACATGAATATAAATATGACAGAAATCTCAAGTACTCCAGTAAACTACGGAACTTCTAGGCATGTTTCCAAAACACTGTTGCAACATGTCAGAGAGAAGGGTTTCAGATACCTAAACAACAGTAAATCACATAATATGGTTACATAATGTGGTGCCAATGTAGTACAGAGAAAATATAAATTTCAAATCCACAAACCAATTCCCCCTATATATTACAGAACTTCAAGGCTTCGTTCACATGAAAAATCTATTTTCTAAAAATCTATTTTCTATTCGCGGTATCTTGTGATCACGGTCTGTGCCCTGAATACCCCGCGGCGTAATTACTGGCAGCGCGAGCCAGTTACTTCCAAAGCTGTAATTAATTCTCGGCTGCGCTTGGAGTGATCACAAGATACCACGAATAGAAAATAGATTTTCGGAAAAAAGCTTTTTCATGTGAACGGAGTCTAACTCTACCCTTTTGATTCACAGCCTTGCTATCCCAGCCTTCTTGTTTTTCCTACCAGCCTTAGTATCAAACTTGACTTTGATAAAGCACATTTCATGAGGAGCTCACTGTTTTTATGACATGAATCATGAGCTGGTAATAAATAGTTCAATGCAATGCAGTCATGGCAATACCACACCACCTTGTTTCTTCTGACACCTTATTCTCAACCCAACTCCGAGAATTCGGGAACATTTAGCAATAGTGAAGTCATAAATTAAGCAGACTAGAGGAGAGTGTGACTACAGTACACTCAGCCACAAAAGTTTTTAGAGTGAATCACGCAAGTATAGACCACATAGTTATACTACCCCACATCTTTATTTCAGGAAACACTACAAAGAAAGACCAAAGACTTCTCTGCTGAGCCATTTGACTTCATTTAAGCAACAAACAAGCAAAAAAAAAGGCCCCAAAATTAATAAAAGCAGGTGTTTTCTATTTTGCCAAAATGTCTCATTTGTTTCTATTGCTGTAGGTGAAAGCTTTTTATATGTTATCACGCGGTGGCAATAGAGTTTACATAATGAATCATTCAAACACATCCAGCATAACTGTGGCATCACACAAGTTCACTGGCAGGAAATAATAGAGTGGAGTGGATGACTCCGCTGGAATCCGACTCTGATCGTTATCTCTGTATGAGCTGTTGGTCACTGATTGCCTGCTGTTTGAATCTCCGCCTCCAAAACACTGATATGCTTGTATTGGGCAGTCCACAACCTTGAGGTTTTCTCTCTCTCTCTCTCTCTCTCTCTCTCTCTCTCTCTCTCTCTTTTTTTTTTTTTTTTTTTTTTTTTTTTGTGCTAGCTTGGTTGTTCTCCGGAACCACCACCCTCGAACCCAACCCCCACCCCAAATTTCTTTTTTTTCTGTTTTTTTAATTTTTGAGCTGGTGGGGGAGGGTGTGCCTAAATACCTTCAATATATTTCCAAGGACATCCGATCAAGAAACAGAAACCGATCTCCACAAAAAATTAAGAGTCAAAAGTTCTGGACTTCTGCACACTAATAAGGTCAAACAAATGCAATTAGTGCCCAGAGACAGAATTCTGGAGCCAAGATAAAACAAGGACTGGAAGCAGATAATATGGAAACAGACATATTTACAAAACTTGAAGCAAACCATACTCAAACATTACTTGAGTAGAACATCAGTTAATAATATTTCAAATGTAACAACTCGGTCATAAAAGTACTTTCTGTATTCAGTGTGTTAAAAAAAGTTTTATATTTTGTCAAAGGCTACTCAGAGGAGATTTTGATTTTGTCAGAGGACCTAAACACCAGTAGTGCAAAAAAAAAAAAAAAAAAAAAAAAAAAAAAAAAAAAAAAAAAAAAAAAAAAAAAAACTGAATACATGTTTTGCCAAAGAAACTGTTTAAAGTGCTCATAAAGCCAAATTAGAAGGCATTAAAGACAAATAATGAGGGTTCAACCCAAATTTCAACATGAAACTGCCAAAATGCATGAACGACCCAGTTTAAAAAACAAAATTGTATTCCATTCAGAGGAACAAAACTGATGCATTTCCAAATTGCACGAGGCAGAAAAACATAAGTGTCTGGATCGTAAGGTGGCCATGCATGCACGTAGCCATCACACGTGAAATACTCATTACTACCAATGAAATCTCTGGGGAAAACAGAACAAAAAAAGAGCAGTTTGAAGAATTTGTCCCAAAGAAACTTTGCTGACCCATTTAGTAACATAACTGTTTGAAGACCAGAACAAAAACAACAAAAAACACACAAAACCTATTGTCAGGAAGCCAATTAAGTCTAATATCCAACTGATTCAAGGTACCAAAGTTTATTTTTCAGTCAGTTACAACCAGTCACTATTGGTTTCATGCTATTCTTACTCTTGCTCCCAGATTCAACTTTCAAACCAGGGATTACGCATTTCATAAAGGGTCTTTTTCGAAGCATGGCAGCATTTGTTATTTAATGTAACTTTGAAAAATACCATTCCACACGTAATAACACGCCCGTAACACTATTAACAGGCAAAGTTTGTTCTCTTGCGCCTACACTACAAGCCCTTTTAATGGACATGTGCCCTGGGACACATAAATCTTGATCAAATTAACAACTGTTACGAGACTTTTTGTAACACATTTTAAAAGAAGCTGAAAGCTTCAGTGGTTTTGCTTTTATGTTTTCTTTTTGTGCAACTTCTAAGACAAAATAAGTGAACAGTGGTATTATATACTGCATGTGCCAAAACGCCTGGTATTGCTTTTATTTTCAAAATCAAGTCTACATATAAGTTGCTCTTTAAAGAATGATAATCATAAATTTCCATTTTTTAATTCAGCTTCCATGGCCATAACCCATCGAGACAATTCGAGAGTGAAACTTACTCTTTCTTCCTATTATATATATTTTATTATTAACATCATGTGCTAGAATCTCTAACTTGCCATCAAAATGGACATAAAGATATATATATATATACTATCACCTCTGTGAAAACACTAGCTGCATGCTGGGATATCCATATTCTCCTAATAATTCTAATATTTTTGATGGATATATACGTACTGGTTAGCACTGGAGTGGCAGCAATTTATACCTGCTAAGAAAAAAAATAACACCCAGGTGTGAAAGAGACTGACATTAAAGTAAACTGTAATTAAGATGGAAACAACCCATGTTTTTACCTTTTGAACCGCCCTGTGGTCACTAAGAGAACCATGAAATTATCAATTAACATGGACAGTTGAAGAATAGACTACCTTTTCAAGATACAGGGCGACTCAAATAACTCTGAATATTAATAATTTCACCAATTTCCATCAAATGTGATAGAATGTAAAACATATACGGCAATTAAAACTGCAGTGATTATTACAAGATCCTCACTTCATTTCGAAATGAAATATTATATACAACTCACACCAATTTATAAATTTATAAAATAAAGGTAATGACATTTCTGACCACCTTATACCTGAAATGCCAGCAAAGGTGTCTGCCAGATGGGCAGTTACCATGGTAACCAGCTCTCCAGCATCCACTCCAGACAGTTGGTAATTGAATTAAGGTCAACGCGGGAGACTAACGGCAACTCGCCTCTGAAGTTACACCCCTCATCAGTAGCCCAGTAGGTGAAATAAGGCAAAGGCGGCAACTTGTTTCAGATCTTGCAGTAGAAAAACAGGTTTATGGCCAGTGGGATAGAATTGATTTGAAGGAAATGTGCTGTAGGCAGTATGGACCTCTGATGTTACACCCCTCATCTGTGACACAGCAGGGGGAATGAGGAAAAGGTGTCTGAATATACAACGAAGAAAAGTGAAAATCCGCAAAGAGAAACACTTTTATGACTGGTAAAGCTAATTAATACACCCTGTGAGAATTTTTTTTCATAGCAAAGAAGTTAAGTATTATAACTACATCAGCATAAAAGCCATTGTAAAGTTCTGGAACTTTACTGGTAATGTGACTGCACCTTGTAAAACAATTGCTTGGTAAGGGCTCTTTTTACTAGGTGTTGAGATTTAATGTCAAAGTATGAAAAACATTAAATCACAAATCATCTGGAAGATATTCACCACTTTGACAAACACTGAATGAACATCTGAAGAAATTAATTATGAGTGCCTGTATAAGTTGCTTGTATCGCAGAACAGGCATGATTTTTGTGTCGTAAGAAAAAAGTTGGAGATATGGATAGCTTAGCCTTATGTGACCCAGAGGAGGAGGGGATGCTTTGGTTGGAAAAATGCCAAGAAAAAAATCAGATTTCCCTTATAATCACAAAAAATAAAAAGTCTGAAAGAAGAGCAGAAGGCTAAATTCTGGCATGTGTTCAATGGTGTACATGAATGAGTGCACCAAAATGAACATGTCACAGGCAAGTGTCTCCTGACACTTTTTAGGTTCCGTGCCAAACATCACAGAGTAAATAGGTTAGGTAATACAAACAAGCCATCTATATTCATCACGTGGCACCTCAGCAAAATTTTCAAGAAAAACACTTCAGTTTCCACTTAGGACTGTCACAACCAGCTCCACAGCTTTAAGAGTGGCGCCATCTGTACTTGTGTCACAACCATGTGCTCAAGTTTTATTCCTTATTACTTAAATAGTAGTAATGTTTTACCTTTGGTTTTGGGACAAAAATGTAGTAGAAAGTTGGGCCCAGAAAGCTAAACCAAGTAGCATATGTTGGAGGGTATCTCTTAAAGATCTGATAAATTTCTAACAAAATGTTGCGTAATAAAATGATTTCTTGTCAAAATATTTAGCACTCCTGAAAATGACAACATAGTATCATGTAAAACAAACAAGTAAATAAACATTTAACATGCCAATGTTACTTTCAAGTTCTGAAGAATATCACTATCAGATATATACAAATAAGGGTGTGTTCAACACTGTTGATCTCCTATTCTGAAGTAGATACATGTATAACTTCTCAATTAGCTACCAGCATTAGTGCTTGTGTATTTTCTCTACTCAAAGAAAAACAATCAGGGAGCAACTGATAACCTGTCTATAAACCAACATTACATGCCTATGCACTTTCATACAAGTCTTATAGTAATTACTATAGCTTTAGCCTTCCACTTATGGCTATGTACTAACAATTCCAGATCGTTAGGTTGGGTTTAACAGGATCAGAAACTTGGATTAGTTTCACATATAGGCTTTTTTACCAGAAAGGCCATGACAAAATTGAAACAAAAAATCTTTTATGCAAATTACTCTTCACAGATATTTCCCACTCATTTAAAGAAAATCAATCAATTATATTTTCCAATGTCAGTATCCTTTGTGATTTTATTCTTCATTAAATAGGTGACAAAATTGACTGGGCCAAAATTCACCTGACCAGAATTAATGCACACTTGATTATGGAGAGTAGCTGCTTCCCTAATATTTAACATGTTATCAATTCCTGGCCCTTCCCTTGTTTATCTTGAAAAATAAACAAAAAGAAACCAGGCAACAAATTTCACATTTCCTTCCTATGTTTAACCAGTAGAAAAAATGTTAGTAAACAACAAGTTTCTGCTGCTTCTCAGAAAACTAAGGTGTGACATAAATTTTACAGCCATGTTTTTGGCCATTTTTATGACTGCAAATCCCAAACATAACACCCAGGACCTTCTAAACTCTGGTTTAATTTGTCCTGTCTGCCATAAACATAATGACCAGTTTTTGAATGTTTTAGAAAGTTGAAAATAGTTCCCTGTGACTGGTATTCAAGAAAGCGTCCAGCTTAAAGAGCCATTAAAAAGCTTTTTAAAACTAGATCAAAAAGTTCTATCATTTTTTTTTTTCACATGTATAAAAATAATTGCTTAGTCCTGATTGACTCTCCTCCCCATCAAAATCATAATTTCCAAACAAAAACAGAGTTTTTTCTATTCTGACCAATTCCACCCACGTTTTTCTCTCATTTGTCCAAGTTGAAGATCATGCAATAAATCCTTAGCTAAATCTCCCCACTACTAAAACAGGTAAGTCACCATGACGACTTGTAACAGTCACCATGACAACTACAGTCAATTCCAATCTGGTGGAAAAATTATTAAACTTACATAACCCATTAAAAAAAACATTTTGAAATGGTTTGTGACAAGACGGTATTACTGCAGTAATCTTTTCCCACTCACAAGGTTAATCATGCCCCAAATGGCATTTACCTAATACAACATCAAAAATCTACCACCAATGGTGAAACATTAAGAATCATCTAATGTTACTCAGGTTTAAGTTATAAGCTAATCTTACCAATCCAATTAACTGAAAATTGTTTGATCATTTAAGAGATTCAAATGAGTGTGACTAATAGCCCCCTCCTCCTCCATACCTGTGCTGCATAAGGACCTGCAATAATTATTCAACCAAATGCCTAAATACACTGGGACAATTTCTCAGACTTGCCGATCAATGCTCAACCATCAGTTGGATGCAATGTTCCTGATTAAATTATTTAGTTATTAATGTCTGGACAATCATCTTATGCTGCCATGTCTTCCTGTACACCTCAGAAGGAAATATCGCAATCAAGTTCTTAAATTCGAGAGGACTAATCATTTTTAAGGTCTGGATTGGCAGAGAGATAAGTAGGTTTAAAAGATATGTAAACAGAAAAAAATTACCATGGGATATTTTCAAATGTGTTTACTGTAATACAGTACATCTTTAATGCACTAGTTGGTGATCAATTTATGGAATACCTAAACTACAAGGTGAAATTCCACACAGCCCAGAGAGGCTATACACATAGTACGGTACACCATTTACTGACTTCAAAAACCAGACAATGAATTCCAGATCCTAAATGTTGGCAATTTATGTTGATTTATATACCAGCCACCAGGTCCAGAGTTCCACTTCAAACATGAAGATGTCAGAAATGCATTTCTGGCCACTGTACTAACGCTTCCAATATTAATACAAGATGAATTCCAGACTAGAACTGCCTGTAGCTGGCATCTGTTCTAAAAGATGGCCATAACATAGCAAGTGTCAAATCTCTGAGCTTGGGAGTAAAAACCAAAACGTCCCTCATGTTCCTACTCTTCATAAAACAAAGAGTTGTACGTTCAGACATTTGAACCTGCATGTAATTCTTGTCCAAAAATGCCAGATATGGAAAGTTAGCGGGGTCTGTAAAATTTATTCAGGGATTTACACTATCACCATTTATCTGTCATATCTCCACTACTAGTTCTTTTCACATTACCTTCCAAAATGGTGAACATTCTTCTCTGCTCTGTGCCAACCCATGTTATAATGTTGCATTAATTAATAAAAACAGCTGCTGTCTATGAGTAAACAGCATATTACCAATTGTACAGAATACTGATCCCCAAATCCACAAATTCCCACAGAGTCACATTATTGGGAAAAAAAGCAGCTAGAGAAAAAATTGCAGTGAGTCTGGTCAAATTATGGTTCCCTATTTGTAACCTTATGGCACGTTTACACCAGCCCAAACGGTTCTCCCAGGTACAAGTTTTGAACCCAGTTTGAAAAAGGAAGCAGCAAAAAATACAAAAATGTAACAACTGACTTCATGAAAAGTCAAAAATGAGCCATTTCCCAATTAAAATGTTCTTGCATTCTTGTTCACCAGTCAGTGACTATGACTTCCCATTCTCCTTGTCTCACATCTTTGTATTAGCTCTAGAAGTGCTCTTGTGGCCCTTGTGTGCACTGGGGATGATCCTTTTCACCCATGTGTAAACAGGTCAACCCTGACCTCCAATGACTTCATACTGATCCTGAGCAAACATAATACTCGGAAATGATTTTTCTCTTTTTTTAACTTTTCGGTAATTTAAGTCAAGTGGAATCATCCACTCAATACAGAAGCCCTGGTTTCTTGCACAAAACATCCTAATAATTTGAAACCCAGTAACTAGCAATGTACCATGTGAAGCACAGAGCAGTTGTTGTGCTGAAAATGGCTGATGAAAAATAACGAAAAATGCGTCCTCCCTAGGGCCTGGTGATATAATTCCAAAGTTTCTCAACATATTTTTTACTTTTTTTTTTTTTGGAGGAAACCAATTTTTTAAACAGGAAAAGGAACCCTAATCTACCTATCAATCAATTGGATTATAATACCAAACCAAAGGGCAAATAGCAAAATGCTGCCATCTTGTCTAGACATAGTTTTCCAAGTATAGAAATGGCCATGCAAGTGCTCTTTGTAGGGGTCCCAATTACATTAATCAAAGATGTTTTCAAAATTAGCAAGATAAGTGATCTCAAAGTGTGCAGTGCAAGGTACCTAAGATCAGAACCCTTATTTATTAAAGCACCATTGCATATGCATACCATGGAGTCCACACTTAAAATCAAAATGAACCAGGTCAAAGATAATTTACAAAAGGGTGCACCTCACCAACACGGTTTTCATTCTGTTTCAGATTCTGATTCCATGAAGTCCGAGAGGATATCCAACCATCTGTTACACTGATATCAATTAGGAGTTAAGCAGCTGCATACCAGGGACCCCACTGTGACCACAAATCTTCCTGGATCTATATCCAGACCTCCAACAGGTGTGGAACTGACCACATGGACATTACCCATGACCATCAATCTTTATGACTAATACTGGGTCCATGCCTATTAGAAACTGGACTCATTGAACTGATCCTGACTGATCCTCCTTCATTATTCTCAGAGAGCAGTGTTCAACAACAACCTTTTACTTAATAAATATTTCAGATTTCTTTGAAAGCTAACCTCTGTTTTCAGTTTCCAAGGGGGTTCATTTTTTTAATAATGACCTTATTTTACCCCTTCAACTGACCCTTGAGAAAAACATAGAACCTAGATAAGTTTTGAAACAGAGCAGACTTTTTCTGTCTAAAAATTATTTCTTTCAAACATCCACCCCCTACCCCCCAAATCGCAAAATCCCCTGCATATGGGTGTGGCCAAATGAACTTAATTTGTCATCACCTGGCATCCTGTAATCTTAACACTGCAACAGGTCTCTTCCTTATCTTGTCCTATCCTAATCCCATTGATCTGACAGACATAATGAAATCTTCCCCTCTCATTAACTTGTTGTCTCTCAGGGTTTGCATCAGGTTAATGAACATGTCTGAGGGGATTACAATTCAATAAGAACTTTCTGAACAAAATCACCATGCACCTCTTCCTGGTGCTTGTTTTCAAGGACAACAAGCCTGGGCTGATGATTAAAGTCATAATAACTCTTCGTTTTGGCCAAAAATTGGATTTTCCTGGAAAAAACGGCAATTTTCCCGTACTTACCAATGGCCAACGACCCCATTCCTGCATTCAAAGTTAATCCAGGGTTTTTTTCCTAAACGTACGGTTTTTGTTAAAATCTCTTAAGAGATTTTAACTAACGGAGCTCTCTCTGACATTGCAAAGTCACTGGTGACCTACTTAAAACCGCGGGAAAAGCAGACAACAACAACACTATATAAGATTCATGAGATAAATTCGTCTTTTGGTTAAAAATGCATTTATATCCACAATGTGTGCCATTCTGGGCTTTTCGTTATCCGACGCACTGTACAAAAACTCGCAACTTACGTCTGAGGGTTTCCCGCCATGTTATTTTGGTCTCGAATGAACGCGAGAATCCGCGTGACACCATTACGTCATTAGCAACGAATGCACTTGTCGACCGGAAAAAAGGGATCGAAAGCCCTATTGACAAGCACAGATTTTAGTTTTCCTACAATAACAGCCGTTTTAGTGGTAAAATACAATAGAATATATTTTCATGCGTTGTTTACAATGTATTTCATGCGGATTTTTGAATCTCAAAGGAAGAGTTATTATTGCTTTAAGTTTTATCAAGATAAAAAAGTGTTAAGTTTTTTTGTTTTTTTTTTCAAAAAGCTATGAGTCTAAAGTCTTGGCTTCCCATCTACATAAGACAGTAAACTTCCCTTGAGGAAATTCTGAACTTTCATTAAAAGAAGATTCTCAGCGAGACTCTCCAAGTTTTAACAGCCCGGCCTGTTTTAACTGCTACACCATCCTGCTTTCCGACAGGTGTAAGACTGCCCAAAGGATATTCAATAACACTTGACCATCAATCTTGACCTGTTGACCATCAATTTTGACCTGAGACAGGTGTGGGATATCATATGTACCTATCAGTAGCACTGGACACTGAACTAAGGACAGTATGATGATCCATCTCTCTCTCCTTCCTTGTCTCCCCCATCCTTCCTGTGCAACAGATGGACATCTGATCCATTAGGGAAGAATGAGTTTTTAGTTCTCTGAAACCCTATTGGAAAACATCAAAACCGGTGGTTCATCATACTTGCAATTCCAAACTGTTTTTACATAACAGGGATGGCATACCTACAATATCATCCCAACCAAGTGGAAAAAATAAATATTCTCTCTGTTTCTATCAAGATTTCACCAACCTTGTTCTTCAAAGGTCCAATGCCAAGTCTACAGGCAAGTCCAATTCAACTCACTTTAAGTTAATTCTATACTGATCCTGACAAAGATGATCTGAATTGGGTCAAGCTGCTACAAATCCATCTGATATGTAGGTCGAGAGCTTTGATAATTGTGACATCTTTGAGCTGTTTCTGGGCACCTTTGTTGTGTCTGCCACCCAAGCCACACACTACACACATAGTGGGAAGCTCCACTCATATATCCACTGGAAACCCATTAGGGGAACACTCAATAGCATAGTATGGCTGGCTCTTGAAAAAGACAGCATACCCTGTTACTATTTGGATAGGGAGTTCTTTTGGACTCACCTCTATCCAGAATTGCCACTGTGAAAGTGGTTTACTATTTCAAAAGAATTACAAGTAAACTGCAAGCCCCCCCCCCTCCCGTTTTATTTTCCTCCCTCGTTTTCTGCTCTGTGTATTTTATAAAAAGACTTTGTTGAAATTTGACTTTCTTCTAATATGAAATAAAGTTTGAAATCATCTCAATCCTTGACATCAGATGTCTTCAGGTCAGTAATTTTGTAATAAACAGCCACCAGGTGTTGCATTGTTTCTGCTGACAAGAGGCACTGGCCTGGAAAATCTTTGACATGTTTGTGGGGTTTTTTTTCATTGATGTCCCTTACAAATGGTATTTCTTAAGAACTAAGGTCAAACTGAAATAATGTTATATTCCTTTTATAATGGAAAAAATTCTCCAATTATCCTTTTGTCCTTTTGACCTAAACCATGTACATGATAATATAATTTGTTCATCTTGTAAAAATTACATTAGCAATCAGATAAACTATACAGCCAATCTGACATTGTGGGCCTGAAATTCAACCTCTCTGAGAGTCTCTCACTTTTCAATATACCAATCATGAATGCACTGGATCAGTACTCCCCCAAACCCACCTTCCACAAGAGACCAATGGTGACCAGTAGCCTAGTTCATAATCTGATAAATTCTGGAATTGATGAACAGTGTTTTATTTCTGGATCAACATAATATCAAGGGTGTAAGGAGATCCAGCTAGCCTCCAAGATAACCTCTCATCAATAATTGTCTGCTGGAGTGAACCAAATTGAATTGTTACCCTACACCTGGTACAGTACATATACCTAGTAGAGCCCTATACAAGGTTTAGGTTTTTATATACAGCCAGTTTACTCTTCTATGTTCTAAAATGAACATAAAAGGTCATAAAAACAAAAACAAAAGTTAACGTATTATATGAAGACAAGATGACCCATTTTGGTCAAAGCATGAATATAGTTTGTTCGAAACATTTGTCAGTTAGTTTATAACTTGCTAAAATAATCGATTTGATTTATTGTGCGTGATTTTGACTCAAAACGTGTTTGTCACTGTACACCCTGACAATGTACTTAATGCCTCATATTAAGACGGTAATTTAATTTTTTTTTTTCAAATTCTGCTAATATTCCAATGGTGCACTAATAACTTGAGGAATGGAACCGCCGTGCAAAAAATAAAGGAGAAACATGAAAAAAAAAAAAAAAAAAAAAAAAAAAACGACTCCCACTTAGGCGACAATGACAGGAAATTTGCAGCAAGGTGATGGCAAAATGTTCAGCTGGGCCTGTTCAGACACTACCTACTCTCTATGGGACCATTCCCAGACCCTATCGTACAAACTATGGATCGATCTATCTCCAAGGGGATTCTCATTAGTTTGCAATCAACTTAAGCGGCTTAGGGTCTGTCACGCCTACTGAAGCCACTAGGGGGTAACTAATTATCATTTAGCAGCTTCAGTAGGTATGCCAGACATCTTAGCTGCTTAAGTTGATTGCAATTTAGTGAGAAACACCTTGGAGAGGGATCGATCCTGTTAGATTGATCTAGGTACTAGGAACCCAGTTCAACTGTAGGAATTTGTTGAAGGAATAAATTGCCAGGACAAACAGCCAACTAACTGGTGTCTAACTGATGAATTATGTCACTGGGGCTTTGATATGACTTCTGTGATATGTAAAGAGCTATGGTAATTGTTCTGCATTTGGCTCCAACAGCTGTATCGCATTTCCAGAGAGTTATGTAATACCAGGAGACATCGTGCATGGGGTCTGAAAAATGCTTTAATATTCTGCTTGAAGCAAGGCAATCAAATCAACAGAAATATCATCAGAGCCTTGAGTTCAGCTTGTGAATTTATGCTTAATCCAAATTAAACCAATCACCTTTTGTTCAACATTTCTAACTTTAAGACATATAAGTTTTCCAATAATTTCTCTATTAAGGCAAATAAATGTCTTTTCCACTTTTCAATAATTCAACAATTTCAGAGGAGTTGGATCTATCCACTGCAAGATACAGCTTGGTTTTTACTTTCACATAAGCACATGACAGACAAGGAGATAACCTCGTCCTGTCAGCTGTCAAATAAAGAATCCAGCTGTCTAATAAAACAGTTGTTGATTCAATTGAAGACAAAACCTTGAGAAAAAAGTCTGAAAACAAAACCCCCGAGTGGGAAATGTCAGGCAAAGCAAAGCTACATTTGTGAATGAACTGGTCCACTTTACAAATCCATTCTATTGTTCATCAATTGCTATATAAACATCTCCACACAATTAAAAAAGTGCCTTCAACTTTTTTCAGCCTCCTACAATGATTTTATAACTTTCTACAATCTCAAAGTACAAAACAATATTAGTTTCTGATTAAAAGGTAACAGCTGACTCACATGATTTCTCTTTTCCCATCATACAAACAACTTATTCTAATGTTGGCAAATCTTCACATTTACACGTATTCTACATATTATTTAACTTAAGACAAGTTTTTACAGACCTGTGTTATTCTAATGTTAATATTGTTAATGAATATATATATATATAATATTGTTAGACAACAAATCACGTGCATTGAACGGTTGAGTAGTTGCAGCCTATAGCAAGTCAGCAGCAAATTTTAAAGCCATGGTACCTGCCCTTCTTAACTGAAGAGAATACAGTAAAGTCATAACTGACATCAGAATATATACACAGTGTACCAGAGTAGAAATGACCAGTTTTCCCACTTGTTCTGCTGCGGGGTCAGTCTCTATCTGATGACCAGATACATGAAATGATACACTCTGTCGGATGGCTAAATTTGTTCTCACTCCACAGGAGCTAACAGACTGGCTTGGTTGCTGAATGTTGGGGTTCCAAATGGGGGTTTTGTGTAAGGAAAAATGTCCTTCTGCATAAGTTCGGGACTTCAAAATTTCTGCTGTGGTGAAGCATTCAGGAGTTTTTAATTCAATCTTTATATATGGAATTCTTTACTTAAAATTGTGGTAAATGGTAAATTGTACACTTTGTTGCACATTTAACTCTAACTCTCCATAAAGTTACAGTGATGACAAAAAAAGGTCCTATTAACACACCCAAATTACTTTATTAGTTAATTATAAGCAGATTAGTGTTTTATGACAAAAAAACAAGTGTTTTTGCCAGTTTGGTCAAAACTGGCGAAACTAGTCTTAAGCAACTAATGACTTCATAAAAGTAAAACCCAACACAGTCAAAATCAATTAGTTTATTATGTAATACTCCAATCTAAATCATACAATGAAGTTAATTCATCAAGCCACCCAATGTATGCTGGTTCCACCATTTTCATTCTACAGACTTAAGCCCCCTTTACACTGGACGGAGTCCTTTCTGCGTCCAGCAGTACGGCCCCTTTTGAGAGTTAAAAAATTATAATACTTTACGGCCGACAACTGGCCGATCATTGAGCATTCAATCTGATACAAAATCGATGCTTGTGCCTCCTTCTTATTAAGACCACAGCGATGCCAAATTTCATGGTCGCAGAAAGGACGCAGAAAGGACGCCGTCCAGTGTAAAGGGGGTATTACAGGCAACCTACAGGGGAGAAGAAGGTTATGTGTGACTCATGCCATGTAATTGGAAGGTGAGTACCTGATCCTGACACGGCTTATCTAATATTTCATATCTTAAAGAGAAGAATCCAGGTGAAAAAAAAATCCCATTACTTGGCATTTTATAACTGGCATTGCCATAACTTATAGGTACAGTATTTGCTTCTGAAAGGTACATATGCTACAAAAATGCACTTGTACAGAGCATTTTATTTCAAATCTTGAGTACTTTCAATTATTGTCAAAGATATCTTAAATTAACATGTGGCAACACATTAAATGGGTTATGCCTCTCGTTGGAGTGTAAAGAACAGAGATAAGCACCTCAAATGTAGCAAAAAACTAGAAACCAGAATACTACACCAACGCCAATATCAAAACCTTCTGCCCCTCAATTACTTCTTTTCCAGACCAGTCACTGAATCAGATTTGATCTTGCTTCTCAATTTTCCCTGTAATCCACCCTTACCAAATTTCTCAGACACATGTCACATGGCTTTATCTGATTGGAAACGACCACTGAGTAATTCAAAAACTAATCCAGAACACTTGGAACAACTAGCTGCCTACCCCAAGATTGGTTCTTGACTTCCTGCCAAGTGCCCATCAGGAGTTTTAAAAGCTTTTTCGTTTTTTTGGGGAGGACCCATTCAGAATGAATTTTTCTGACCCAGCTTATGCGCAAAAACTATACGGGCTAACGAGCCCCATGGAGACTCTCGCTGAATGCAATCAGGTGAATAGACTAACACGCCTCCTGTTGCTTCCAACGTACTGGTATAATGATCATCACCAACTTTTCTGTATTCTACTCAACCCCCTGTGGGTGTGTTCAGACAGGTTCTCATTTAAACAACAATTTAGGTCTAAAATACCTCACCAAAGGCACTCATCAGACATCACATATGAATAAGCTTCAGAAGGTTACCTTTGTGACAGGCCACTTCTGTCGGTCTATCTGATAAGTAATGCAGTTTTGGACCTAAAACTGGCTTAAATTATAAGTTGTCTGAACAGATCTTACGAGAGCAACCACACCAATTCTGACAACCACAGCCAGGACTGAGGAGATAGACAATACACTTCCCTGTTCAACAGTAATAAGACCCTGCGTTGGAGACTGGAACAACGTCATTTAAGTGTGTTGTGTCAGGCGGGGTAAAAAGGTTTTCTGTTGAAATCAAGAGCTTTAATTAATAACTTCCGACAACCTAAGACATAAACAATGACATCATGTGCGGCTGACTGTATACACAGTTGAAAGATCAGCAGGAAAGTTTACACCAAGTCTGACTTAGCTTTACATGGGGATTTGACACTCTCCCAAATGCTCCATCATTTTTATTAATCTATTGGTTTTTTCTTCAACAGGGAGTACTACATCTAACATTCTTTAACAAGTCTTCACTCATGACTCATCATTATGCATAAAGAAAACGATCATAATGAACAATTTACCACTTGATATTTACATGTAAATGGCAGACATAAACGAACAAAAACTAGTAAAGCTGTCTCCTCCTCTACCACGCTTGTTATAGATCAAATATATATGACTATGAATCCCATGACTAAGCAAAGGATCATTTTCAATTACCCAAAACCAAAAGAAAACCTCCAGGCATCTTTGTGGCAACATTTATAACATCTGCAATGGTGCATATCAGAAGACAAGTTATGCCAGAGAGTAATTCTTGCAGAAACTATGCACTGATGGTAGAGTTGAGGAATGTTCATCTATCATATGGTTGTCTATATCATTTTCAAGGAAATTACCTGGCTATATTCTAGGGTCAAGGTTAGGGCAAAAACAAGGAATACGATGTATTAGACATCATTTGCAACAATCTAGTACCACTGTCATCTAAATTTATAATATTATTAACATGTATTCTACCATTTTTATTGGAATGTGAAATCTCTGATGGCTTCCAAGGCCTCAGCTTAAAATTAATGAAATTGTAAATATTAGTTTTGTCTTGTTTTTTATTTTTTTTTTCAATTTTTTTCTGGAATACAGCATTCTATATTTCAAGCAGTCGTAATGAATGTCTTGTACCTGAAACTGGCAAAGGGCTACATGTACAAGTACTTTTTCACCACAAACTTATCAACAGATAAATTCATTTTGGCTCCAAACTTTCCTTAGTCTTTGCATACTCCTCATGTGGTCCTATTCCCCCTGGGAGCTGTGTGATGTCAGTAATAACTGATAAAGATCAGCACAAAGAGTATAAAATACATCCCGCCCTGCTGCTGTCAAATTAGCTGTCAACCCATCCCACATTACATCATCATTAAGTTGTGATTTAATGGGTGCAGTGCTTCGCCTTTCACAGGCAATTTTAATTTTGTGATAATCATTCACTTTTTATTGAGTCACAACATGTGAGGTGACTCAGAAAAGTAACAATCTTTGTACTCTGTTCTGACATGGTGGTTTATGCTTTTATATTTTCATCAAGGATGAACTGGAACCCACTAAAGAAGAGAACCCAGCTAGATTAACCTTGGAGCGCACTCAGAACAAGTTGATACGGGGACTAACTGATCCGCAGATTAAATATGGCCGATCTACTTAAAAGCGATGCCGCTAATCCCCTGATGATCGCCCCTGCATCCACACGTGTTGTTGCTGCAGGGGCCTAGCAATTAAAACTTTATTTACAAAGAATGCAACGGGGAGGACAAACTACAAATGCATTCTCTATAACTTCTACAATTTTGGAAATAACCATCATTTCTTCAAATTCCTCACCAAGTGAATAAATTAAGAAAAAGTGATTAAAGATCATCCATGCAAATCATTTGAGTGAATGCAGGGCGAGTGAAGTTAGCAATGGAAATAGTTGGAACATCCTCAGGAATAATCAGAACAAAAATACACCCTATATGAATGGTATTCAGTAGAAATGTGATCATAAAATCAACACCCTAAATATAAATCTGCCCTCAGCTAACCAAGAGCATGGAAATCCCTGTAACCCAGCAAATGCTTATAAGCAATACAAACTCAAGGTGTAGCTAGTGTCAGAAAAGAGGTTAACATCAACACCGTGGCATGTGTGCCTGCTGTGTATTTAGTCTGGGCGTGATATTTCTAGTGGAATTTCAAGTCTGATCCCCACCATCACCCCGCGTATCAACATGATGTCCTGCATATTTAGCCTGGGACTCAGGGTACCCGTGATTCATGCTACATCTAAGGATGAGACAGCCATTCAATGAATGAAAAAGTCGGAAAATATGGCAAGGGGTCCAGGGGGTCACCTGGGCAAACGGTATTTTTAGCTCCCAAAAAGTCGGAAATAGGCTGATAATCGGAATAATCTGATCCCTGTATAGTATATCTGGCAATTTGGTGGTTTTACTTTTGGTACCAGATCACAAGGAAATGTTATTTTCTGTTTCTATTTCTTCAGTGCCTAACAAAAATTATTTGCTTATCATGAGAGAGAAACAACTCATTTAAATCCTTAATTCTCCTCTCACTCTCTCTCACTCTCTCTACAATGCATTTCACTTTGTCAAAAAAAACATATCAGTATAAATATCAAGAGCATTATCCAAGAACTGGTCTGCACCCCGGTTTACTGCCATTAAAGTCAGGTTATGGATTCCACAGCAGGTTAATATTACATCAACACCAGGAATATTCTAAGTATGTCTGGGTGGAGCAGAATCAGATATTTACCACTGCCTGTTCTCTATTGATGATGATAGTTCACAGCGATGCCATAGAGATCGAAAAAGAGAAAAGATCGTGGCTCAGCAAGAAATTAAGGTTGCTGTAGATTATGCTATCTTGGTGAGAGATTTCATGGTTTTCAGTTTCTTTATGGAGTCTATACACCAAAGTGCGATTTCTGTTTTTACCTCATCTTGAAGAGAGCTTACATGGTGCTGGTTGGATGTTTTGGACTTCAGTTGGCACCTTTCAGCACATTTCTAGGATGGAACTTCTTGTCAAATTTGTGAAGTTTTTGATTAAGTTTTAAACATTTAAGAAAAAGAACTTTAAATTTTTGATTAAATATAAAATATCTTAGTAGAAGTCCACAACTTGAAGCATTTGCCAGCAAGTCAATGCTAACTAGAGCTTTATGCTCTGTTAAGTGTTAAAACAGATCCATATGCCTACTACGCCCTTTTTTCTTATTTTCTAAAATCCCTTTTTAGAATCAATCAAAGAGACCTTTCAAATTTGGAGGAGTAGCTAAAAACACCCAGTGCCGTACATTGAAGTGACATTTCTTGAAATCATCTTTGTCTGTCTAAGGCTGTAATATGGCGCTGTTATGATGTATTCTCCCATCATTTAAAATCATGTTGAAAGATAATACAACTTGTAAGGCCAATTCAGCGGAAGCAGGATATCTTTAAGTATCAATTAGAGGAAGTGAAAACTCCCTCATAAGGCCATGAGAAAAAACTGCTGCTTTTTTTTTCTCTTTTTCTTTCATTTTTTTTCCATTGGACTTTGCTCACTGTTGATTTGATACAGACAACTAATACATTCAGTCCTGTTAACTAAAAGCAGTCCTTTTCATATCGCTGGGACGCTGGAGTCACCGCCCTGTTATACCCAGCAGTATCGTGTAAATGTTTCCACACATACACACACACACACATCCCTTACTACATCCGCTGAACTAAGAACCTAGTCTAGATACCATCTCACAGTAAAGGTGGGCAAGGTAGGATTAGTACCTTGAAAAGCTTATATCACATATGGATAGATTTTGATGTTACGGTTCTAATAACACAGTATTTGTTTATGTTCATTGGGGGAAATGTAACCTAGCAGGCTAAACAGGTAAAACCATATTGCACTCCCTACTAGTCTGTGTATATAAATGTCTGATGAAAAGGAAATGGGTAATGGTGAAATGGTTACATGAACTGGTAGCTTTATAGACAATGTCAAATGGAATTAGGTTTAAAAGGATTTAAAGATTAAGATCTATATTCTTTGCCAAAATGGTCATCATCTCGAATGCATGTGATGGAGAAAATTTTTCATATACATTTTGCATGCAAATACATCCAACTTTTCCATATATTACTTATTGGGCTATAATAACAATACACAGAAATAAAAATCAGCATCTGATAAAATAACCTGAAAATTAATAATCTGAGTGTTCTATTACAGGAATTAATGCCTGCCTGAGTTTGCTTTTAGATTCAGCAAAAATAAACGTTGAGCAATCCATTCCATGGGTTTACATGGGTTAATTAGGTATAGTTACCAAAATCTAACAGGCAAACTCTGGCAAAGTTGCACTGGAAATGTTAAAGTCGGATGCTTTGGCTTACCAGACTATAGACCCATCTCAGACTGTCCACAAGTGTACTAGTATAGTACATGGAGTAGACAGAGAAAACTCTCTTTACCCTGAAACTCAGAAATCACAATGTGAACCTACCTCCTCTAACAACCAGCAATCTGGCACCGACTTCCCTCTCTATTGCAGGGTGCACAATTCCAACTTCACCAATTTAGGTAAGTCCACCTCTGAGCCTTAACTTGTCCACTGGTTAACAGGCTTTAAGAAACTACTCCCATCCAAGGTTAGTTAATGTGAGCCAGTTCCCAGTAATAATTCACTCTCCCAAATAGCCAACACAACTGGCCTGCGCAGAATTTTCCTCTCTGCCTCTGCCTCCTGACCTTTGCTTTCTCCTACTGGCGCTCCTCTAGGCACTTCTCTTGCTCAAACTAACCAAGTAAATGCCCCAGGTTCCTTGAGAGTTTTTCAGCCTGTTGATAAAATACAAAGAAACAGTGATTAGATTAGGTGAACTTATCCACACATTAAGTGAAAAGTTTGCAGAGCTGTTGATGTTTCAGTCTCGGTGCATTGTTTAAGGTTGTAATAATCAACAGAACTACACACAACTATCTTGTGTACACTTAAACCAAGCTTGTTAAATAACCTATAATAAAACACAGTGTAACTGAGGGACCTGTCTATCTCTCTCTCCTTTCTCTCTCTCTCTTCTTGTTAGCAAGCCACATGTAAAACTACTACAGAGTTAGTGAGTGTCAGGTTGCACTGACTAATCCAAGCCTATCTCCTTTCCTATTGGCCGAGGTCAAACCCAACTGGAACTGCTTGTAAACCAATAGCATACTGTTTTCAGTGTGGAGAAATCTTGAAGCAATTATTAACCAGATCAGTTTGCTGAATGCATGCTTTAGGAGTGAGAGGAGAGGGGGGTGGGGGAAGAGTGGGGGGGGGGGGGGGGGCATGTGACAGGTCATATGCGATTCCAAATAAATTGTTATAAATGCCATTTTTGTTCCTAAATGATTCAAGAGAACCAATTTTCATGGGAAGTATCCATCAATTAAATCTCACTATGATTGAGGTGATGCTAGCTTAGAGCACATTTCTCTCCGTCTCTCTTTTGCTCTCTCTCTCTCTCTCTCTCTCTCTCTCTCTCTCTCTCTCATATCTACATGTAATTATGGCTCCATGAAAAATATTATAATCATGAAAATGTCATTTTACTCATTTGCAAGTGTTTTATGTAAAAAAATGTTGCATGAAACACATTTAGCTTGTAGGTAAAATGTGTAAGCATGTTATAACAGGCACAGCAGAGCTTTTGTGCTCATTATTTTCACACAGAAAAAAAGTAAAAGCCAGATCAACAGTTACTTCTTTTTCCCCCAACTTAATCATGAACAGCTGCTCGGCTGCTCGGGATTTTATTTATCTTGTCTCGCTGAAGCTCTTAGTATGCTGCTGAAATAGGAAAACAGCATCTGTGCTGGGATTTTAAGCCAGGATCCACTGGGAGAGTGTGATAGTTTTCTTTGTAAACATTACCTGCTCTAAAAGAATATGAAAGAGGCCGTTTTTTATTTTGTACTTGCTAGACAAGACTGTTTAGCCAGTGGTTGCTATTTCCATACAGAAGGCAGCCAGACTCTGGTATCTTTTTTTCTTACATTGCTGATGCAATTCCAAGACATATATTCTGAGTATTCTCCCAATTTTTTACCTTTGTGTTGAGAGGAAATGTGGCCTTGAATTGGGAAAGAACATAGAAAAAAACACATAAAGTAAATAGTTAATTTCACATGTTGACAACTAAAGGTTTATTCCAAATGAAACTTGTTCTACAAAGATCAACCCAACTCTCCAAAGATCCCACTGAATGCAAGATTTCACATTAACTTAATGGCATTAGAAGTTGTAACAGAAAACAGAGATACATGTACAGTATGCCCAAGACAGTTCTACTTTCATTTATAGTACATCAAAGTAAAAACAGAAAAATGAGGAATTATTTTATTTTTTAAAAGGAAAAGCGAAAATCAAGTTTGATTTTACATTTCATTTTACACTTTTTTTTCTGACAAATTTGGAAATCACTTTGACCCCTCCCCCTCACCCAAATATAATAAAAATATCGCAAAGTGGCAGGGGGTATCTAACAGCGGCACACTGATAGACAGTTTCACGGGGTTGAAGAGTGGGTGCTTAAAAGTTCTTTAAACTTGAACATTGAGCTTTGTGCTTATTATCTGTTCCGTACAAGTACACAGGCTCAGAAGAACGAGGTGTTTGGGATTTCATATACTTCCATTCAGAACAGTGCTACTAAAGTTCTTCGGCAGATAGGTCTACATAATAGGTGTACAGTAATTCGCCTTAGTTTCTAGCTGCACATATTTAATGAGCTTTAAACTCTGACAATATTTTAGGTTATAATTATACAGACCTTTTCGCTGTGCGGACAACATATCGGTTCGCATTTTCTCAAATCCTCCCACTTGTTCATTTCACTCCGCAGCTAAATTTGCCGCAATGGCGGACTGTTGATTACATTGCGATTGGTTAATCTGTCTAGTCTCAACTAACACAATCAATTTCGCCGTTGCATTAAGCTTTGAGAGACCACTTGTGTCAACATTTGAAACAGCCTCTTTTAACATTTTTTTTACAAGAAAACGTGCTGTGAGAGCCGCTTTCTGAAAATCAATTCACTCTTTAAGTTTCTAGGTGTGCTGATTCAGATATGGAATGTTTTAATGATTGAAATTTCTTTAACAATTAAAATTGTGAAAATATAATTATAATATATATTATGAAACAGTTAAAAAAAACTACAATTTTGTATTCGCATCTAATCACATGCTGTTAGTGTTTTGCAAGATGTATAACAAAATAACAAGACAAACGCCATATAAAAGATCATTAAATATATTTACAATTTTACTATATACACAATAAGGCATTGGTTTGCATTGAAGAATTTGCCGTTGTTTATTATTATTTCACTTTTATTCATTATTTTTCTTTGTACATATACGTAAGCTATATACAACCGCCAGCACAGCTGAACGGGATAACTAAACAATTGGAACAATTGATTAGCTTGTAACAAAGCGCTGATGAAGTCCACACCACATACAATAGCTTGCTTTAGACTTGGCTCCTGTTCACTCACTTCGGACATAAGTTAGGGCCTATTGCACTTTCCCCAACACAGAGATATTGCACGAGCTGTTGTGTCATCATCATCATCATCATCCGGGTTATGATCAGACAGACCAATGCACGTAAATGGGCGTAGAGGTGGCTGCACCATGGCAGTCTTTAAGCTGGGCGTGGTCTTGGACAACTGACAGCTCATAGGCCTACGTGTTGGTCTGAGTTCTTGTTTTAATTGCTGGTAAAACACTGTAAATATAAACAATCACGATAATGTATTTGAAAATATTGTTCGAATAAATAATAAAATTGAATGTGTAATTGATGAGGATGCAAAAAATCCATTGTTTATAAATATGGCAAAACTGTGCTAGCAAAAGCAGTTCACTTTTTCATTTATCATAAAACTATAATCGCTATTTCAATATCCACTCGGTTCATGCACTGTATTTTAAAGCCTTACCTGCTTAAGGCATCTTGGCAGTGCTTTCAGTATTCTAGCCTTGACTCTTTTCAAAAATGATTTCTTGCCTTTTCTGATGTTGACGCTAGGATTGTTTTCTTCACCAGCGTATTCATCTAAAATAACAAAAAATGTAATGATAACTCCCCGTTTGTTTTCATAAACTTTTTACGTTACGTAAATTAGATGCATTATTTCTAAAAATCAATTTCTGGACTAACTATGACTTAAGGGCTAAAAAATAAGAGCACCAACTGGATAAAATGAAATAGAAAAAAGACTGTGACTGTGGTGAGGTGCTGATGTGCTCTATCTACCTGGCCATATAAGGGGGTCCTCCTCAATTGTGGGTAGTTTGTTGAGGAAAAGGACCTTGGTGGCGACCTCAGGGCCGGGCAGATCCTCCAAGCGCCACCCAACGGGCCTGCCAATCATAGGGACCCAAAACATCCCGGCACACGCAGTTCCAGATGTCACGTCAATCACGCGGGCGAAGGCGTGGTTTGGACGGTCAAGAGGACACACCTTTTCAGCCTCAACACCGTGATTATACCCTAGATCAAAAATAATAGGGTGTGAATGGATATGTACATGGTGTTTTATTAAAATGCTGTTAGACTATTTGATCAATATATGCGTCAAGTAATGAAAAAATTGTAAGGAATTTATACGTCTTATACAGTTCAATCTTTAGGAGTCTTTAAAATGTCTTTGACAAAATTTCGAAGAAAAAGCACTGTCATTGTGAACAAGTCTAGTAAAGAATACGTGTAACGTGTGGGCCCACAAATTATCACTCACCTCCCCTCTCTACTTCTAACATAAATTTTCCGCATTCATCAAACATTATTAGAACTCTGTTATGCAATTTATCTCGATATGAAATCTAGAAAGAAAGCAATAAACGTACTATATACGTACTGAGTCGTCGAAATATTTGCAGAAGAATTGCGTATCTAGGATAAACGATAAAGACGTAGTTGGCATGTTTACATTTAGAGGGATTCAGTAGTTTTTCTTTACAAGTTTTTATTTTATTATTTTTTTTTCGTCTCAAGATAAACATGATAGGTACACGCATTCAACACGTTTAAATTCGGTACACTCGAATCAAATAACTCCATTTTGTCTTGATCTCCATTTTTTCGAATATAAAAATCTCAATCGATGTGTGCTACTCACCAATTCGCAAATTGCCGCAATTCTGAGACTATCGGGTTGCTACGCACCCGTTCAATTCACTGATTGGTTAAAGATACAATACTGCCTACGTCACAGTACGCTGACGTCACAAAGTGCTAGTCGACGTCGTTTTCCGTTCTTCTCACTGATTGGTCAACATCACAATTCCGTCGTCATGTCATGGACCTTTTTTACAACAAAAGGGGGGGGGGCTTAAAATTTTTAAGAAAATAAAACAATAAGGAGGTTATTGTTTATTTTTCTTTTTTCATATTTTGCAACTTAAATCATCCCTCTGCTGTTTTTATCTAATACACTGTAAAAACAGTGTTTAGCATTTAAATACATACAACACACGTTAGGCACCTATACGCATTTAGAAATCTGTGTAAATGCTAAACGCGTATAGCTTTTCAAACGTTTCACAGAAGAAAAAAAGCTAGACACGTTGGCATTGTTACACGTTTAGCTATGTGTTTAGCTTCACCGGCATATGATTCTATAACAAGTCTATCACAAGCTAAGCACATTAGCTAAGCACTTCCCCTTCTAAGCGCGTGAGGCTGCTAAACATATTGAGCTGCTATAGGTGTGGAATTCCTTAACGCGTGGAGCTGCTAAACAACATGTTTAGCTTTTCAAGCTCGTCACAGAAAAAAATGCTTCACAATCCCATATATACGATCCTATAACAAGTTTATTACAAGACTCAACAATTTTGCTTATCACTTCCCATGGGGCTGTTGGAGGCGAGAAGCAGCCTGCTCGAACGCGTTGTGTCCTTCCTTGCAGTAACGTGTGCTTATTTAAAATAGGCCTATTAAGTAATAATCCAAATAACAAATAACGTTTTCACGACGTTATCAGCTGGTTACATGATGGTGATGGTATAGAATAACGTCATGGTAACGTTATGGGTGTTTTTAACTCCATGTTAAATGATGCACTTTCAGTTTTATAAGCGTTTTATAACATTCTGGAAAAACATTATTTATTGTTTTGAAAACTGTTTTTATTAATCACCAAAACACGTCTTATGCTGTATGAACTACAGTTAGCGGTTAATTCCAAAATGGGCTTGGGTTAGTCGGCGACTAGAGCGGTGCGATTTGAAAAATATTCGGACTATCGTTACCAAAATAGCCAGCATGTGATGAAAGCTTAAATAAACCATTATAATGAATACCCCACCATCATCCTGATGTTCTATTGTTCATTACTTCCGGAAAAAATAAATGAACATCAATACCTTAACGCATTTTATCAAAATATGAAAAAAATGTTTTAAAGTAAAAGTGATAGTTGTTTCGTGTCTTTCGTAAACTAATGAATTTTCCTAACTTGTTTTTCAGAAATATATTCCAATTAACTTCCTCGCAAGGTCAGCTAACACAAGGATGAATAAGTCCCGCTGTAAAGATGACGGTGTGAATCAACTATGTTGACAGTTCACGGTACCCTGTTATAGATAGAGATATCTATAGCAGTTATTGGTGACCGTGACTTCGCGCGCGCGCGCGCGCGTGTGTGTAGTGACTGAAACAGTTGAAAACGTTACAACCTTAAAGTTAAACAAATACACCCTACATTTATTAGGCGTGAAGCACGTCAAAGCGTGTAACATGTTAATAGGCTAAACGTGCTTAGGTGCTAAACGCGTGGAAAAAATGAGACAAAACAGGCGCTTAGAAATGTGTCTCGGAGCTAAACACTGTTTTTACAGTGTAGAACTTTTTGTAGCAGGAATGAATTAAGAATTTGAAAAGAAAAGAAAAGACGAAAAGAAAAGATGAAACTTAAACCGCGACTGTGTGACAATATTGGCTCTATATGGGAAAGGTACTTTTCATTTTTAGTTGTCAAACTTAATGTAAATTTTTCGGGAAGTGAAGTTTTTGCACAATTAATTTTGCAGTAGACTGTGTATTTGTATAATTGAACTTTTGCCGATTCAAGTTTTATTAGTTGTTTTATATATTATTAGATAAGCATTTTCTGTAATGCGCACAATAATGAAAATGAATTAATATCAAGAATGAGACATAACGTTCATGGTTCCTGCGCGACACCAGGAATCCTATGTCACGTGACATGAAATATAACTGTGAGCAGGAGAGTTCGTATCATATGTACAGTTCGTTCTGCATCGCTGTTAACAATCGCTATTTTTCATCGCAACGACAATGAAGCAGCCCTCGTAATCGGACTCGCAGTCTGAAATATTTTCTGGACGCTTTATCTGGTACCAGGACTTGATTTCCAATCCAGCTTCTGTCATTGCGTCTCTAAACTTGTTCTCGTGCATGGCCAGCCCTCCCCACCTTTCTGTCCCCACTTGATAGAAAGATTCATTGATGCCTCCATGCATTATGAAATTACCGCCTGGCTTCAGTAATGACGTCATATTTTTCATTGCCTGTCGATATGAACGCTCACTCAAACACGCAAACTCCAAGCAATAGCCACTGGTAATGGTATCAAAGGGTTCCGTCTCCAAAGGGCTCAATGGGTTTGGGTTGTTCACGTCGCAGAAATAGATGTCTTTTAGTCTACTCCGGAATTCATCTTGCAGTGACTTCCACTCGTCTCTGGAAAAAAATTAAAGCGTTATTACTATCCTTTTTTGGAATTGCAAATACGTGACAATAAGAATTAAAAAAATAAAACACTATCTCTCTTCTAAATCAACCCTCTTTTGAGTCGGATAATCATTTGAAACAGAAATTTTCGAGTGGTACTGTATGTAAAACACGCGCACGATGGCTGATGGTGTTGATCATTAAAAAAGCATGATCTTCTTTGACATTTGCCAGCCCATAAAGTTCATTCTGTTTTCCATTTAAAACCGAATAACGCAACTACATTTACAGTTCAACAAAAGGTAATTTGTGTAGTTGAAATATAGTTCGGCGAGTCGAAGAAGATGAGATTATCTACATACTCGTTTCCCTCTAACTTTGCCACATGACGGAAGAATGACTCCCAGCTCCATTTGTCATTCTCTTCTTTGTTCCACCATTGTTTCAGGGCATTCCGGTTAGCGGTGGAGAAATCTGAGAGATAAATTTCTTCAAAGCATCTAGAAGCACTTATCAGGTTGATAAGAGAAGGTCCTGTTCCAACGTCCAGCAGTCTCTGCCCCTTGATGTTCCCTGCAAACAAAAAAATACCATTTCTATTGAAATAACATCAGTCAAGTCCATTCTGCAGGAGGTCGAGTCAAACACTCGTAGTAAAACAAAGGCGGTGGGGAGTATTCATGGCACCTCTCTCCGCCGCCGCCCCCCCCCCCCCAGAAAATAGCGTGTTGACATTAAGAACCATCTAAAACTCTTCAGTCGATTTTTGCAATACAAATTTTTGTAAGACTGTCCCGTCCAGGTAGTTAATAAATGTTCATGTTTTATAAAGGAAGTTAGAATACCTGTACTGTAGAGTTTGTGGAAGTAGTCTATAACTTCAGTGGTCTCTGTAGCTGTTGGTGCTCCCTCGATGAAGTCACTGTACAAGCTATTGAGGTACACCTCGGGATCAAACAACTTATCATAATCTGCCCCCGAGTGAAATTTCTTCACGGGATGGTATTTTTCATGTACCTTTAAAATATAATAAACTTGCAGCTATTATCTATCCGACGCCTCGGCGATACCTTAAATTACAAGTAAAAATATTGCGTTTTCTATACTTAAGGTGGGGATGTACCCAAATATAGCTAAAAATCGTCATTTTTGGTTTTTTATGTCTAATTATTGGTTCAATGNGTAAGAGCTGTGTTCCAAGCATAATTAGATATTTTGAAGATACATTAAATGAATGTGACAGGAATAAAAAAGCCAAGACCTTTATTTTAAGAGAAAATCTCAAACCTACATTCCCACCTTAATAGGTACTTTCTTCACACTATTATTGAATAGTGGTGTTACAGATTTTATTCAAGGTACATGTACACATATAAGCTGTTTATTGCGACTTATTCACCAGCACGTCCCGGGAAAATTGTACAGTTTGAAAAGTATATATTCAATAAGAAAGCAATAGAGTATGATAAATTCTTCATAAATCTACAGAATATAGCAACACATGCCTCTTTGCAAAATGTTTTCCTTAATTAATAAGTATAATGATTGTTGTAAAGAACAGAACGTACTGAATTTATATATTCCAAACGTACACCAATGGGTCCCTCCATGAAGAGTATTCCCTCGCCTGCAATCTGAGGCCTACTCACCAATTTGGCCTTCACGCTCAATACGGCTGACCTACTCACAGTGGGGGTGGTACACCGGGTCACTCCTGGCCCAGTCCACCAGTGACCTGTCCAAGTGGACAGTAGGGTGGTCAGTCGTGACGTCACACCCACAGGTATGAAAGGCTGGCGCACACGGGAGAGACTCCGCTTTTATTTGCTTATTTTTTCTAAATACTAAATTGTTGCATGAATTACCCTCACTCTCATTGCCACCTAGCATTCAGCAAAGCTTTCGGAATTTGTGACAAGACAACGAGCGGTGTATGACGTCACAATACTTGAACATGAGTTACTCAGCGTTATTACCACATATAGGTCAATGAAAACGTCTGGTAGACAGGGTGGCTTTAGGGGAGTTGGGAGGTCATCTTTGTTTTAAAATTATTCTTATTTTCGTTTAAGAGCAAAATTCCCATTTTCTCATTTCTTTTAATTCTTTATTTCCTACATCTTGAAGGTGCGTCTATTTCAACTTGATGTTCTACCTGTGCTTCAAAGCTTATTTTATCTTATCTTTCTTGGTTGGTAGTTGTTCTCTAACACTGCCCGTGTAATGATATATCTGTGATGCTTTTTTATCAATTTGAGCGAAAAAACATCGACCCTGTTTGTGATAAATTGATCATGAGGTAAAGATATACAGATTCATTGTAATGGAAAATGGCAGCATCTTGGAGGAGCACACATAATTTGGATACCTGACATCCTTGGATCCATGTGTCAAGCTCTTAGTCCCCCTGTTGTTTTTGTCTCCCAAAGGTCCTGAATAAGTTTCCCATGCAAAAGTTACATTATTTCTTCATGACTGTACATGTATATTTTCATAAAAGAGATGACATTTGCATTATTCACGCATTAATTGAAAAATATTTTTATGCTTAACGAAGATTCAAAATTGTAAAGTGTAAAACATCGAATTCTCCTGGCACCTCAGATAACCGAGGCCTACTGGCAATATTTTACATTAATGTAGTAGAATTGGCCTTTCAGTTCAATGATAATATGATTTTCGTCTGTTCTGCTTACGCAAGATAGAAAAGTTTTAATTCTAAAGTTTTCACATACGTTCTAGTGTGAATGACAAGTCGGTGAAGTCGTTCCGAAGGTGCATCTCTGTTAATATTCGCCCTCCCTTAGCAAAATATCAGGTCTGCTGCAAATGTGCAGCGAATTTGCAGCAAGTATGCTGCAATATTGCTGCGAACTACAATTCCTTCTTGCAAGTTTACAGCAAACTTGCTGCAATATGGCTGTAAATTAGCAGCAATAATTTTTTTCTTGCAAACTCGTTGCGACAAACTTTTAGTTTGCAGCAATAATGATGCAATATTGCTGCAAGCTTTTCATTTTGCTAAGGGCTTTTTTACCGCAACGACAATGAAGCAGCCTTCGTAATCGGACTCGGAATCTGGATAATCATCTGGACGCTTGATCTGGTACCAGGACCTGATTTCTAATCCTGCTTCTGTCATCGCTTCTCTAAATTGGTTCTCTTGCATGGCCAGACCACCCCACCTCTCTGTCCCCACTTGATAGAAAGATTCATTGATGCCTCCATGCATTATGAAATAACCGCCTGACTTCAGTAATGACGTCACATTTTTCATTGCCTGTCGATATGTACTCTCACTCAAACACGCATACTCCAGGCAGAAGCCGCTCGTTATGGTATCAAAGGGATCCGTTTCCAAAGGGCTCAATGGGTTTCGGTTGTTCACGTCGCAGAAATAGATGTCTTTTAATTTTCTTCGGAATTCATCTTGTAGTGAATCCCACCCGTCTCTGAAGCAATGCAAACCAAAGCCTTATTTCTTTACTTTTAAATGCAGACACATAACAAAGAGATGTGAACAAAATAAAACAGTGTATCGTTCTACTACAAAAGCGAGGTAAGTACATCGTAGTTTGGTTGTTTTAAAATTGGTTTTCCAATCTAATCTTATACCTTTTCCTTCTTCAAACTTTTCCTTGGGTACTAGTTTTAAACAGAAATCAACACACACGCACACACACATATACACATTCATGGGGTAATGAAAATTGGTAAATCATGAAATGCCATGGAATGCTTTGACATGCCTACTGGCGAATCCCAAATTTTACTTTTCGACACACCTGCTAATACAAGAGAAAAGAAAAGTTAAGTCACCTGTCCTTAATTTTCTATGTGAAGTTTTTCTCTCATAACCACTTAACGAAGCTATTTAATGACGTTGACATATTTGCACAGACACACGTGACGTTCAAACATGTTTAAAGGGGTCCACCCAAGAAGTTCATTCTGCTGTCCCCTAAAGAACCAAATAACAAAACAAATCCTTTACACTTCTCTGCAAGGTAACTTCATGCATATGGTTTTGCGAGTCGAAAAAGATCTACATACTCGTTTCCCTCTAACTTTGCCACATAACGAAAGAAATATTCCCAGCTCCAAGCTTCACTCTCCTCTTTTTTCCACCATTTTTCCAGAGCATCCCTGTTAGCGGTGGAGAAATCTGAGAGATAAATTTCTTCAAAACATCTAGAAGCACTAATCAGGTTGACAAGAGAAGGTCCAGTGCCAACGTCCAAGAGTCTCTGCCCCTTGATGTTTCCTGAAATTGTAAAAAAAAAAAAATCTAATTTACGCGAGTTTGAGTGAGTGTGAGCAAGTCACCCTTTCTCACTGGACAATACGCCCAAAATTTCAGATAGGAACAGTTATAAAGGAATTTTTTCGGAGGAGGGGGGGGGTCGGAACGACAGGTTAATTTGGCTAACCTCTTGGTATGTTGACTTTATTTTGGTTGTAAGAGAAATAAGTAGAAGTGCTTTATGTACATAACTGTAAATCCACGCTCGCTTTACATTTAACTCCAGGTCAAGATTAAAAAAAAAAGGGGGGAACAATATTATACAGGGCCCTTCACACGTTTTTAGTGAATTTAATGATTGCCCTTTCCACAGTTTATCTAATGCTTATTTTTACGAGAAGTGTTAAGTTACTGGTACCTGTACTGTAGATTTTGTGTAAGTAGTCTATAATTTCGGTAATGTCCGTGGCTGTCTTCCCTCCCTCGATGACGTCACGATAGAGGCTATTGAGGTACACTTCTGGCTGAAACAACTTATCATAATCTGCCCCCGAGTGAAATTTCTTCACGGGATGGTCTTTTTCATATGCCTTTAAAATAATGATTATAATAAACTTGTAGTTATTATCCGTCCAACGTCTCGGCGACACAATACACTTTATGTCACAATGTGTGATGGTTTCTGTACTTACATGTTATAAAAGTTTTCTGCACATTATGGAACATTTTCCGAAGTTGTTGTGTCGTTACAAATCTTTTTTACTCCCACCATAATTAGATTTACGTTTATTATGTATTTACGTTTATTTTAACTTACGCGCAAATATGTAATGAGGAAATTGTAGTTTGACAAGCATATAGACATTACTTAACATAACACTTTACTTCGAAAAAGTCGTATTATTTATATAAATATGCGCACCGATAGTAAAGTATATCAAAATTACAGAAGAGTTTCTCTTCAGTGATCTCTTTAATGACAATTCTGTAGAGAACGGAACTTACCGAATTTGTTTCTCCCAAACGCACACCCCTGCGTCCCTCCATCACAGTGATCTGATCACTTTCTTCCAAATACAGGGCGACGTTGGAAGGGTATCATGTGATTTTACGATTGTATAATTGACATCCAATTCCACAAAAAAGGGGTAAAATTTTTAAGCAAAAAAGATATTTACACCGTGTACTATAATAATAATAATAATAGTAATAATAA
>NW_019775518.1:211690-302381 GCF_001039355.2 Lingula anatina
AAGAAAAAGAAAAGCACTTATTTTCAGTGATTTGAGGGCTCGCGCAGATAAGCCTGCATTCTTCAATGAGAAAACTAAATTTCTACTATTTGTTAAAGGTAACGAAATGACCCTTGACGCTTAGGAGAAAAATTGTTTATTTTGTTGGAGAGCACATAAATTTGGTAGGTATTTGAAAACACTTAACTGAAGTAATAAGATTAACCCAAAGTAACGCATGAAGCCTATTGTTTATATGAGTATTCTCTATAATCTGTATAAGAATTGCCTATCGGAATTCCCCTTCAAGTGATGATCAATAATCAATCGATATATTCATCTCATCAATTCTCTAGTAATGTTTTATATACATGTATTTGTTAGAAAAAAAAAGCGCCGACAGCATCCCTGGTAGATTTGGGGGTTTTAACGATGTAGTGTTACACACCGAATGAAGACCATTTTTGTTGGAATGCATCTTTGTTGTGTTATCCCACATACTTGTCAACACAAAAATATAAATATAGCACCTCAGAATATTATAGATGAAATAATATTGCCTACCAAATCACTTTTTATGATGGCTTTTTCCAATTAAAATTAATGCCACATATTAGTTTCTATTTCAGAGAACTGCATAACTCATAATCTCATAATACAACCTATGAAATAAAGCTCAATTTTAGATTTTAAGAATGGCGCGCCGCCGAGGGGAAAATAAGCAGGTAATTTTAGGTTTTGCTCTATCAGCAAATGTTTTTAATAGTTTGTCACAATATCAAACATTTGGGCAAACCACACTGAAAATGTCTCTTCTTTTTAAATCAAGCTGATGATTATCTGAAATTACTTATAATTAATTCGATAGAGACGAGCCCAACAACACAAAAGTGAAAATTGTTATCAGATTTTTTACGATTCAACAACATCATCAACAACAACAACAACAATAATAATAATAATCTAGTTTCAATATCCATTTATTCATTCATATTTTAAAAGGGAATGCAGTTGAATGTTCATTAAACAGGTTAACAGCTTTTTTTTAAGGACCATTCTTCTTTCTCGCAACGACAATAAAGCAACCGACATAGTCGGACTCAATATCCAAAACATTCTCTTGGCGTTTAATAGGATGCCACGAAACAACTTCCAGATCTGCCTTTTGCAAAGCATCTCTGTATTGTTCCTCTTGCAGGGGCAGCGTTCGCCAGTTATTACCTCCAACCAGATAATAAGTTTCCTTCAACCCTGCCAGCATAATGAAATACCCCCTTGGTTTCAGAAGCGACGCAACGTTTTTCATTGCTTGCCGATACTCCCCCTCGTTCTGACACGCAGTCTCCAAGCAATAGCTGGTGGTGATTGTATCAAAAGGGGACGTATCCACGGGACTTAACGGGTTGGCGTTGTTCACATCGCAGAAATATACGGCTTTTGTTTTATCTCGGAATTCATCTTGTAGCGAGTTCCAACTGTCTCTGAAAATGTGAACAAAAAACTGTTCACTTCTACAGTTTTATAAAGCATGCTGTCATTGCTTTAAACATGCATATAGTGATGTTAAATTAGTATTACTTGAATCTCATTTGGCTGTGACCGTACTTTAAAGATAAGGCGAATGGCCTGTTGGTAGTGTCATTTCCTCAAACCAGACATAGATCACATTCTTCAAATCAGTTGCTGACATAATATCCAAGAAAGATCTCAGATATACAATTACACTCACTCGTTTCCCTCTAACTTCGCCACATGACGAAAGAAAGACTCCCAACTCCAAGTTTCTCTTTCCTCTTTCTTCTGCCATTTTTTCAGAGCATCCCTGTTAGCGGTGGAAAAATCTGAGAGATAAATTTCTTCAAAGCATCTAGAAGCACTTATCAAGTTGACAAGAGAAGGTCCTGTTCCAATGTCCAGTAGTCTCTGTCCCTTGATGTTTCCTGGAGGGAAAACACACCGTATATTATTTGAAAACTAACCACGATCTCTGTGTGCAGAAGTTTTAACTTAAAATTAAAATTATGTAATGTATTTATAAAGCATTTGCACTGGTTTAGTTATGAATTGGAATAAATTGGTCGAAGGGCGCATTTCATTGTAATTTAGAAAGTCGAAGTTTCCAAGAACTTTTTGCATTCTTAGTTTTCCAAATACACTATCTGAACATGATTTATATTACATTATTTGACATACTGTTGGCATTTGGTTGAGTTTGGCGGCAATGATTTGACATGAGCACTTGCTTCATAAGCGTCTGAAAGAAAACGACGTACCTGTGCTATATACTTCGTGAAGACGGTTCATGATTGCTGTGATCTCTGAGGATGATGACGTCACGAAGTCGCTATATTGATCGCTAAGATACACATCAGGCTCAAATAGTACATCATAATCTGCTCCCGAGTAAACTTTTTTCACGGGAATGTCTTCTTTATGTACCTTGGAGAGAATTGTTAATTTTGTAGCTTGTTTATAAATTTGGAATTACAAATGACTGAATAAGATTCGAACAGCTTCCACCGACTGAACGAATTTAACGAGGGACAAACCTGGGGTATTCCAAAAGCTGATAGGAGCAATGCGTTCGCCATATTTCTATCTATAAGGACGACAGTGAGTACAAAAGACACAGTGAGCATGTTTCTACTATCTATTTGGCGCACCTTATCTATTATACTGCGACAATCAGTCAATCTGCGTCAATCAGTCATTTATATCAAATCCCGTGCAATAGATATAGGCTTATTACACATTGTAGCCAAACACAAGGATCCGTACTTACTAAATGGGTTTGTTCCAAACACGTTTCTCCGTGTTCCTCCATCAAAATAAAGTTTATATTCTCACAATTTAAAAAAGTTTCCACACACGTATTTCACCGCACACCAATCAAAGGCCTACTCCTCAGTAAGAAGTGTACTGTCCTCTGTAGGGACGCAAACAGATGGTCATTTCTGGTTCAGTCCATCAGTAAACCGGTGGTCAAGCGTGACGACACACCCTAAGGCAGGCGCACACTAGGGAAAATCGGCTGAGCTACCAACAGCGCAATACTATGAACGGTTTGGTGACCGTTTCACAGATGGCCTCAGATTTCAGATTGAGAACTGATGAATGTTCGCAAAAGGACTCCAGTTGTTTTTGACAGTGCACTTTGATCACGGATAAAACAGATATATTACACTTGCATATGAAGCAACCGCCGTTGACAAAAAGTAGCCATTTGTTACTTTTTGGGAAGCATGCCTTTTGTTCTATGAACTGCCACTGACATTTCCAGTGTATTTTTATTTATTTATTTATTTATTTATTTATTTATTTATTTATTTATTTATTTATTTATTTATTTATTCGTCACGTTCATTGATTCGTTCATTCATTCATTCTTCCAAAAAGCCTAATATTTGTCCACCATTTATACATTTCGTTTTATTTTTTTCATTTACTTATACCAGTGCATCATCCGTATTGTTTTGTATAATTCATGCATATATTTCATTTTTTACGACAGGTGAAGACTTTGTCCCGCCATTACGTTAAGGAGACGCCTATTCACGTCCCCGTATAATAAATCTTCCAATCTAACACTTAACAAAGACTTTAGGGATGCGGGTAGCAAGCGTGCGATGAAAAATGAGCCAAAATTGTAAAAGTGACAGAGAAAGAGGGCCCTGGTCCCAGACATTCACTATTATTATTATTATTATTACCATATAATTATATTACATATTATTTGTGGACAATCACTATATAGTGGGGAACAGTCATTTCTCAGACGAGAGGAGTTGAATAGGATTACACAACCACGTTTACTTATTTCTAATTGGTTATATCCTCTCTAGTTTAAAGGAAGCCCAAACCGCGCTCACTAGGACCATCGTCGTCTTTATCATGCAAAACGTGTTTAGTGCGACTGGCGACCATTCGGCAGAATGAAGACTTCCTATCGCGTATTGCTGGTTGTCGCCCCGATTATCTTTGCTTTATTATATGGCGTCCTGATATCTCAAAAATCTAGGTAAGACTGGAGTCGGGGATTGCGGGGGTGGCATGGAGGCGTGGGAGGCGGGGTGGAGGCGGGGTGGGGTGACGGGCACGTGTTAATTCCACTGTGTGTTCTATGATCAGTTTTCAGCATATGGTACCCCGGTAAGTGAATCCACATATTCACACGTGTGTTATTATTCATAGACATTAATTAATATCTTAGCATTAGGGTGTTTCGTTGGCTTTACTGAGTTTTATAGTCTTCCATGATCCTATATATAGGGAGGTTTCACGGAGAGATAGACTTAAATATATAATTTTACCTCCCGACCTACATGTGCACATACACTCTCTTCACCAAAACAACGATAAGCTGTAGGTTCCCGCACGAAAACGAAGTAGATACTCCAGCGCAGTAGACTACTGCAATCATACTGCAAACATGCTTCAAATCTGCTTCGATTGGGGAGCTAATTAGCATATTTGAAACATGCTTCTATCATGCTGCTAATCTATTGCATTGATGCTCCTCCTCTGTACAAACCTATGTAATTTTTGAAGTAGAATCGCAGTAGGCTATACTGCATTTCTACTGCAAATATGCTCCACACCACTACTGCGTTAATGCTTCTTTGCTACTTCGATACTACTGCATTTTCGTGCGGGTTGTGCACTTCATCTCTCTAATTCTTTATAAAGTGATATTGTGGGGTGCAATTGAGGCCCATACAAATAAGCACAGTATCCCCAACCCCGATGTATATGTAGGTAATTACATATGTAGTGTAGGATGTCAAAGAAGCAAATGAAACACGCCACACCTTTTACGCATTTGAATATAGGTTGCTTAGCTTAGACTGGAACATCCTTCATATAAAGTGTGTCACACGGACGCCAGGTAAGGTGTTTACATTATATGGGTAGTAGGTGAACCGTTGCGCTCAGTTAATTTAGTATGCTCTCTATGCTTGAGGTCTGTGATGACGTAGCTCTACTGAAAAAAAATCGTCACCCAACACAATGATGTACAGCTAGTGAATAGCCAGCGTAAAATATCTGTGGACTTTTAATGAAAACGTTCTCTAATTGGCCGTAGTGGACGGTATATAATATAAAATACAGCTATCAACACATTTAGATATGTTTTTATCTTTATTCTTTGTGACGATAGTTCAACGAAAGAAAACGTTTGAAAATGCACTTTTTTGCTACTTGTGTTATAGTTAAGGACTGGTTTTGGGAGTCGTTTCTCCTTCCCGCTATGTGAACAGCCATTGTTAAAGCTCTCCTTAAGGCTTCGTAATCATCATCACCTGAGCGTAACAGATGGGAATGAACGAAAATTATGGGACCGTGAAAGAGAGAGAGAGAGATACTTGGCAATTATATGATGGCTGTATAATTCTAAAAATCTCCATTCAGGACGTCATCTTTTACCCCATATAAGAACCGTTTATTTGATAAATATCGTTGCGCATCATTTATGTCAGATACAAATAATTGTCTGTTTATTGATGCATTATTTCAAGGTTTTAATGTGTTATATTGCAGCAAAGATACCGGTCTCATTCATGGTAAGGTAGCGTTTGTCACAGGTGGTACACAGGGTATAGGGCACGCCATAGCGGACGCGCTGCTGAAAAAGGGCGCAAAGGTAAGGGGCCCTCCGCGTCTCCCGAATTGTGCCATTCCGATCTCCTTGCCTAGACAAAATTTTTAAAGGGTTAATAACTCTTCATTTTGGCCAAAAATAAATTTTCCTGGAGTAAACAACAATTTTCCCATACTTACATATGATTAATGAATCCATTTTTACATTCAAAGTTAGTCCCTGTTTTTTTCTAAAAAGTATGCTATTTTGTTATAATCTCTTAAGAGATTATAACAGAATATAGCCATCAATGGAGGTCACGTGGTCTAAAGACAAGCTCAGATATCAGAATAATAGCTATAACTGCCGTTTTTGTGGTACAACAGAATATATTATATTTCCACGAGTTGTTCACAATGTTTTTATTGTGAAATATAGATCTCATACGAAGAGTTATTATCCCTTTAAATACTGTTACGGAGCACCGGAAGTGCACTGTAGAGTAGTCATCGTCATTACTGTTAAACACGGGATGTAAGAGTAACAAAGATGCAGCTCGGAAAAAAAGTTAAAAAAATATAAATATAAAAAATATAAAAAATATAAATATCCTCCCATCAGAATGTTTTATAATTTTTATTTCATATTCTGTTTTATTTTAAATATTCATCTTCACACAAACTCTCCACGTGCGTGAGCACACTGCCCTCGGCTCACGCGTACCAGTAGAAACAAACAAAATGTCAAGTTCCTTGATATCTAACTTCTTGCTCTTATTATTCTTAATATTCTGTTTCATCATAGGTTGTAATAGCGGCACGAGATTCTGATCGAGGAAAAGAAGTCGAAGTAGATTTTGCGAAATTGTACGGCGAAGAAAATGTATTATTTACAAAATGCGACGTAACTCTGACAGATAGCGTTGAAAGTGAGTAAAAGGGAAACAATTTTCCTTTGTCGTCATGGTAATAAATATACGGGTGCGGTCACAATGAATCTATCGTACGAGCCACTGCGCACTAACTCCACGGGGACTCCTGCTGAATGCAACCGGATCAGCAGACTAACACGCCCCCGCTTGTTTCCGTCGTACTCGTATAAACGCAAGCTTTTTCTGTATTCTGCTCGACCCCAGGAGGAGGCGTAAGTGCGCACTAGCTGGTGCCATAGGGACCGTTCACATGGAAAGTCTATTTTCTAAAAATCTATTTTCTATTCGCGGTATCTTGTGATCACGGCTCGCGCTGCCAGTAATTACGCCGCGGGATATTCAGGGCACAGACCGTGATCACAAGATACCGCAAATAGAAAATAGATTTTTAGAAAATAGACTTTCCATGTGAACGGTCCCATAGATTCATTGTGAACGCACCCTATAAGTAAATATCATAAAATATTTAAATGATATAGTGATTTATCAACGTGCTGGATTCTTATAGTATGGTTTTATCTCACTTAGTCTCTGTATATGAACAGCAAAGGGGAGATTGATTGCGATGTCACTATTCGAAATTTAGAAGAAAAAAAAAGCAAAAATACGCAGAAATACAGTAAATCAAAATTTTGTGTTTTCACTTCAAGTTTTTAACTGTTTCTGTTTAGATGCAATTAAAAATACGGTGGACAGGTATGGCCGTATTGACATTGTTGGTAACAATGTTGGGATTCTCAATGAGAAAGATTACGAATACTGCATCAACGTCAACCTGGTGAGTATTTGTTGTAAAGGTCAATTGGTTGATTCGCGAGACCAAAAAGCTTGTTGGGTAATATTTTACAGCATAAATTGAAAGAGAGAAATTGACAAGTGAAGTTCTACATATAGAGAAGATAAACATTAATCTGCATCTGAGAAGCTTTTCCCGTTACATATCTCGTCAAATGCCTCGCTTCATTTGTTGAAAGAAGTTAGCCAGTTTCCAAAAGATATCAGATAGCAAATCTTAAAGGTACTCAAAGATACGTTTCGACGTCAGTCTGACATCTTTTTACATGACGTCACACACACCAAGTGACGTCACACATTCCCAGTGACGTCAGTACGATCTGAAAAAGATGTCAGATTGTCATCTGCGCGTATATCTGACTAACTCAAAATTTCAATAGTTTGTGCAAAAAGAAAATTTGCAAAATGTTTCACTTTTTGTTCAGTTGGGCATCATACGAGTCGCCAACACGGCCATGAAATACATGAGGAAAGACAGAGGAGGAAACGGAGGAGTTATTATAAACTCAGCTTCCATGGCAGGTAATCATACTAGTAAACATGAAATATTGGTTACTAGAAGCCTAAATTAATTATACTTGGGTATTGACCCAAGTACGACGAAGCGGTGCGTCCATTTGATGTTTGCGTTAAAAATCAATTCCGACCATTTTATTGATATTTAATGTTCCTCCGTTAGGAAGATATCACGGAAAATGCGTTTAAGGCACTTACTGGTAAACTAAATGCTTACCCGGCACACTGACTACTTGGAATATTAAGAAACAATTTTACCTTTCTATGCAGGCTTGGATCCCAATGACAACAGTCCCGTCTACAGTGCTTCTAAAGCTGGCATCGTAGGGTTCACCAGAGCATGGGGGGTTAGTATAGATATGCCGTATTTTACAGTCTATGAGGGCTCATTCAGAGCAAGTCGATCCGCTGACTAACAGATCTGCGGATCAAATATGGCGCCACTTGATGTAATTGCCACGAGATCTAATTGCTCTGCCCCTGCCTGGACGGTGCACGTGGGAGGCGGGAATGCCTTGTCAAGTGCGCGCCATATTTGATACGCGGACTAGTTATTCCGCAGATCAACTTTTTGTGAATGCTTTCTGTTTTGTTACAGTGTGTTGAACTGTGGTTAGGTGCAGGGTAATTGACTAGTCGATTGGATTGTTCCCGAGTTAATTAATAAATACATTGGTAACAAGCACAATTCATAAAGAGATAACTAAATAAATTTATAAATAAATGCGACATCTAATATGCAACAATGCACAGTTAATATAACTACATCCCTCACTATTCGAGATGTTCAAACAGCATTTTCCATATACCTGTATTTTTTCTATATCCAGTACAGTCTAGACTATGATGACCATCTGGTACGGATGAACTGTCTATGTCCAGACATGACGGACACGCCCTTCATCCGGTCACTGAACCTGGAGACCCTGAAGGAGAAGGGGGTTCTTCAGCCAGAGCTCTTCGCCGAGGACCTGCCCCATATTAAGTCTATAAAGTGAGTGGAACTAAACTCGGTGAAACCATGGCATGCGATGAACGCTTTAATAGTTAGATCATATTGGATTAATATGGATAAATTTATTATTTTTTTTAACGCTATACTGTATCTATATCAACGAGACTGAAATACTAGCAGCTTCAATAAACTTCCGTAAATATCGATTAAAAAGCGCTACTGATTTTTTAAAACACGTTTGAAATTCGATCGGTTTTCTCGCTTGACATTGTGTCAATCTGTTAATGAACAATGTTGACGCATAGACGCTTGAGAAACGGTGTTATATCAATCTTATTATCTCAACGAGTCCGAAACATGTACCGTGATAAATAATAAATCTCTTTCACACAATCTCACCTTACGTTTTACACTATAATATAAATAAATAAATATAATTTACATTACAATTTACATTATAATTTATTTCAGCCCCGCCACTGTGGCCAATGCATTCATTGACCTGGTCGAGGACGAGAGCAAGAACGGGGCCGCGTTACTGGTGGAGTCAGATACTAAGGTCCGATATGGGGAATTCATGGAATATTAACGCCAATGTCGACTGCACCGCCGGCATTATTTAACACTGCCGCCCTACAATCAAAAGTTGTTTTCGAGGTGCAATACACAGTTCATGTTTTGTACAGTGTTACAAGAGGCAACATGGACGATTTTGACCGGCGTACGCCAAGTTTGGCAATACGCACAAATTCACGAGATCTAACTGTACTCTCCATCAGAGAAACGTTTGTTACTAATGAGTGTGCACCATGCAGTTGACCTTTCGCAATCACTAGATTATTCAGAGCAATTTTTTAAAGTTTTCACAAACGCCCTTCGAGTGTATAGGATAAATAAACCATCTAATGACAACTGCTCTTTTTTATTATCCCATTTAATCTTGGACCCATTATTCAGTACGTAAAGGTTACGAGATTTAAAACAGTTTATTGTTAAATCAAATGTCATTACAATGCATTAGTGTAACTGACACTGAAATGGGCCATAAGACTTTTTATTTTTCTTTTTTTTTCAAATTTTGCGATCAAAGTAATTTCAGCCGCTGCCTGCAGGTTCTATTTGGTATGGATATTATACCTAGATATTTTTCTCATCCGTTTAATTTATAAACGCCACATGATGAAATACCAGACAGACCCTGATAGAGAGAAAGAAAAACCTTCTATCTTGCATCCATATTTTTTAAATAAAAAATAAATTGATCTATAAAAAAGTCTGACAACCAACGTCTCAGTTAAACAAAATTCCATATATGAAAAATTTAAGATCGAAAATCAATGTGTCATACACGACTCTCCACAATTTCATGACTATCTGGGTCAAGGTCATTATCCTTTGGGTCATTGTCAAGGTCAAACATAGAAGGTCCAGTTGATAGTATTTTGGCACTTCCTAGGCATTCATCACCTAGATAGAACACTGCGTACTGCCCTGGCGTTATAGCCCTGGCAGTACGGGAACAGTGGACTTCAAGCTCCTCCAGTCCATTAAAAGGCTTCCATAACGTACACCTCGTTAGTGAGTCCATTTTTTGGATTAAGTAGTCGCACTCCTGTTTATGCATGGCTTGTAAGAGTGCAGGCTCACTGTGTATCCAGTGGGGTGGCCCAGCTTTAAATAAATCAGTGTACAGGGCTGGGTGGTCACTTCCTGGGGCCTGGAATGGGGATAATTATAATGATATACCCAGGTCCCCAGTATATATGCTTATAGCAAGAGTGAGTTGGTTTGTACAATTAAAGGGAGGCCAAGCTACGATGTTAAATTTTTTGCTGATGTTTGAAACATTTTATTTTAGTTCAAGAACATAAAATAACTTCAATTGTGAATTTCTCGAAAGAAACTCATTTCTTTTTTTTTTTTCTTTTTACAAAGTAATAATGATGGACTTTAAATATGGTTTGATTAACAATAAATTTAAAGTACCACTTGCTCGGTGACCTCGGATTATATGAAAAATATTTTTTTAAAAACTGACCACTAAAAATGCTGTAAAATCAAACCGTACTGACCACTAATATCTGCTGTGTCTCTGGACAAATACTGGCCACATAATAAGCATGAGGCATCCCTCCCAGGTGACACCTCTGTCCAACTGTCCAGAACTGGACACCTTTGTGACTGCCCACCACCTTCCCCGTCTCTATGTCTATGAACTCTCCTGGTCGGGGTTCTATATACTGGAATCATATAAATATTTAACTAATCTTTAAACATACATGATGGAAATAGTTTTTTTAATGCCAGGGTTCTGTATACTGGAATCATATAACCAAATAGTAAATCTTTAAACAAATATGATAGAAATAGTTTTTAAAATGTTTTTCGTGAATCTCATGTGTGTTATCTGTCATGGGTGTAGGTTTGCATTCTTTCAAATTCCTCTCTCTTTATGACTTATGCTATATATCATAACTAATATCACCGAAAGTATACAGGGAAAAATTATAAATATTTAATAAAAATAAGAATAACAATTGATACTAAGAGTAATTCTGAAGGGTTCATATGTTTGCACACCAGCTTTTAATTACCTACATGTATACAAAACTTAGAGAATTTAATGAAGAAAAACAATTTTAATATGAAAAATATTATTAACTTGAAATTTTGACTAATCCATTCTTTTTACTGCTTTATCTAAAAATTGTTACTTACTTCTTCTAAAAATGACTGGAATTTCCTTTTCCCAATAAAACAAATACCCATGCTCTAGAATTGTGAATATAAATGCATTTAAATCAGACAGCTTTCTAAAGAACATAAACAAGCAAGTGGTGAAATTAACTAGATCAAACTGAAACACACGCCAATGGTTTTCTGCAATACAGGAAAGTGAAAGCTAAGAAAAATACCAATACTTTAGAATATAAACAATGCCTAAATACTCAACACACAGTAAATTTTCTTTAAATCAATAACATTTGAAAATATTCACTCAAAATTCAAATACTAATTTCAAAAATATTCAAATTATCTCTACTTTACTTTAGTGAAAACTGAAAAAAATGCTTTAAAAATCACAAACCTCTTTTTTCTGTGCCAGTTTCTCCATGCCAGCACTAACCGCCATCTGTTTGACCTGCGTCTTCAGGAGTCCACCGAGAGGAAACATGGTCCTCTGCAGGGACTTCTGGGATATCTGTGACAAGAACAACGTCTGATCTTTAAGAGTGTCTGCAGCTTTGAGTAGTTTGACCCCTGCAATAGAAAAAAACATTCTATCATGCAGCATAGATGAAATGATGTCATATAAATATATGGCCCCATTCATAATAGAGGACTAACTAGTTCTAGGGTCAAATATGGCAGACCCACTTGAATACTTCCCCACGGGATATCTATTCAGTGTCTCTTAGTGGATTAGATGGCAAGCTTTGTAATGGGTTGCCATATTTGACCCTCAGAGTCACACTGGTTAGTCCCCTATTCTGAATGGGGCCTATTTCACTTAATGATTTATAAATCTATCAACATCAGCCATCTTCAACTGAAAAGTTGACAAAATGTCAAGGTTCACTTAAATAAATAAATAAATAAATAAATAAATAAATAAATAAATAATAATAATAATACATAAAGAAAGAAAAAACTGACCTTTGCTAGTGTCCAGATTCTCCAGGTAAGGTCCAGCAGAGGACTGGGCATAATGACCCGTGGCCAGTGCATCTGCCCCAAGCTCCTCTCGGACATAATTGAAGAATTTGTTAAACTTTATGTGCTTGTTACATAAAACATCTGGGTTTGGTGTCAGGCCATTTTCATATTCTTCTATAAGTTCACTGTCAATGAAAATAACATAATTCAGCTAGTTTACTGTCTAATATAAAACTTGTAACTTTAAATATACTAAAATTTAAAAGCTAAATATTGCTAAACACTTGTATATACATATGTATCTACATCTAATAGGAATATAATTTCCCATTTTTATTACTAACGTGTTTGGGAAATATCTAGGTACAATATGGATAATTCTAACCTTTAGCAAAAACAAAACTAAAGTTTGGTAATGACAGGCAAATATTTCACATTTTCCTTAGCTAAATTTTAATTAGCATTGGGCCATGATTACCTATTAAATTCTAATGACCCCAGCTTGCTTCAGTTAAACGAACATGTAAATACATGTAGTACAGTACAATTATCACCCCACATTTATAATATTAATAATAATCCACTCACCAGAACACATTATGCCAGTAGTCCTTCTCAAAGTTGACCTCAATAAAAGGGATGTCCAGGTGACTGCAGGCATATTGAGCATACTCCCTGTCTTCATCAGCTGAGCAGAAACCAGTCTCATCTCTCCCGTCCCAGTTCTTCATAAATACACCTAGAACCTCATAACCTAGAAGTACAACATTAAAACAATGCACAACAGTCTCATCTCTCCCATCCCAGTTCTTCATAAATACACCTAGAACTTCATAACCTAAGAAGTACAACATTGAAACAATGCACAACAGTCTCATCTCTCCCATCCCAGTTCTTCATAAATACACCTAGAACTTCATAACCTAAGAAGTACAACAGCAGAACAATGCACAACAGATATGCTGCATTATAAATCATATACTGTCGTCAATCATTCAGACGTAAACATACAAAGTTAAAGACACTGCATTAAACTACTGTACATGTGTACTGTACATGTATGTAGTAAACTGACATGCACTAGCCGACTAAATGTAAAACGTCAGTGTAATTTAATCTAACCTTTCTGTTTCAACAGGAAGGCAGACACTGCGCTGTCCACTCCTCCTGACATGCCACAGGCAACTCTTCGTATTAATGAGCTCATTATTTTATGTAAAACCAGACTTATTACAGAACACACGTTGTTGCATCTTATTTTGACCTTGAACCCGACACTGATTGACCTAGATTTTATTTTACTAAAATTTATTACACTTGTTTTCATTGGACGTGGTTTCCCCTAAATCACCAATGAGAACTTCCGATGCATATGTCAAAACAAACGCATGCGCGGTAAGTGAAATATCATGTCAGACGGCGGAAGATGAGGAAGTGGGGGCGTCTTTAACGATTTGTAAGCGCACAGACGATAAGGCCACTTAAAATGACTGAGCTAAGAGAAGAGGTCGGTTTTGACGACATTAAACGACTGATCGACCACATGTCGAAGAACGTTTATCGAGCAAAGGATAATGATCCAATGGTAGGGCTGTGATCGAGAAAAATACCCATGTTGTCGTTTATTGTTCAAAGAAACTAGCAGAGTTGTATAAAAAACACAGGTGTTTCTTGTTTTTTGAAACAGATGTAATTTGTTTTACTGGTCCTGAAATGTTCTTGACACAGAAAAGAAACATATGGCTAAGTCGAAGTTGAATGACACAGTTTTAATTTCCACGAAAAGAGGGTAAATGTTATAAAATAACAAGATACTAACAAGATTCTAGTACAGAGTTATTCTGGAACAGTTTCTGAACCTTTGCCAGCATCCATATGATATGGTGTAAACCGGCTATTTAGACCTTATGACATAGGAGACGATGCTGAACATTTTATATGAGTATAGTTATATGAATTAAGTTTAGTATATAAAGGCGAACATGACAAGCATTTTTACATGAAATACATGATTTTTTAATCTGAATTCTTTCATGAAATACAGCACTTGTAGATGATGTAAAAAATGTCTCAAAGTCTTTTTTCATAGTTTTAAAATTTGTTAATACTAATTTATTTACATATTAAGACTTTTGTATTGGTCATTTAATGCATAGACTAGTACATAATGTACCAGTATATATAACACTTAGTACTGCTCTCAATGGGTTAGACTGTATCTTACTCTGAAAGTTGAAGACTGGCTATTTTCCCTTGGAATTTTACAGCAAGATTACTTGATCTTGAATTTATTTTTGGAAACACATATAAAAATATTCTGTAATTACATTTTTGTGCTAAAAATACTTATAGATATTGATTTTTATTACTTGAAATTTACGGATGCATGGTAATCTCAGCAGGACTTGATATTCAGTGTCTGCATTAGAGGCACTTCAGATATAATGGAATAGAATAGTGTGTAGTATATTATTGAAATATTAATGTACAAAGCTATGTATGGGTCAGAGATAAGATTGATATGTAATAACTGTCATAATAGTTTGTGATACTATAGATTAGTGATAAATGTTCATTTTTCTATATTTGTAACCTGCTGGTTTAACTAACAAAAATGAGTTCAGAGTGTTTGAGCTCTGTGTGTGTGTGTGTGTGTGTGTGTGTGTGTGTGTGTGTGTGTGTGTACACAGGCATGTAGATGATTATAATTATATCTGTTTATGGCACTTTGCCGTAGTAGGAAGAGGTGACAGTGAATTACCAATACTGCCATTTTTTTATCACCGGTCATCCATGTTCATGCTGGTAGATTTCAAGTACTAGTACGTATTACTTGCCTGAAAAAGCATGTCTGAAAAACTAGAAGTCCTATTGCTATATTTTTATTCATAATAAGGACAGTTTGATCTTTTTTAATTAAAAAAGGAACCCTTACAATTCCTCATGAAAATTAGGATACCTACAAGTTCTTAATTTAGTTGATGCATTTATTTATTTCTAACACACCAAAGGGATGTCATACTCAAGCATAGTATATACTATTTTACTTGCCGGGGTGGGAAATGACTGGCCTGGAGCTTACTGGTATGGTATGTTCAAGACTGTAATTCAGCATTTGATACACAAGACATCATAGCCTTGTGGTGATTTATGATGCCATACACATTGTGTTATAAATCTTGTCTTTTCAGAACAATAATGCACTGGATAAATGTTTGCAGCTCTTTGGAAGAGACTACAAATTCTCCGTAAGTAATGGTGTCATGATTTTAGGTCTGTCTTTCCCTTTCTTTAAATGGATTTAGAGTGTTTATTTTGTTATAATTATTATAATTGAAAGTAAAGCAAAAACTATGAAAGGAAATAACAAGTAATCAGGTGATAAACAACATGCATCTTTGTTACTTTCATTTTTGAAATTAAGAAAGAATCAGCATGACCTGGCTACTTTCAACTTTGCTAAACTGTTAAAACAGCCTGACTCCTAATTTAAAGATCAATATTGACGTAGCAACAGTATTTAAACAATATGACNATTATTATTATTATTATTATTATTATTATTATTATTATTATTATTATTATTATTATTATTATTATTCAATAAGGTGATAAACAACACAGGTGACCTATGCAGTCACTATCCTGCCAAATTGGTCCTCCTGGAGTATGAGAGAAGTAAGGAGGAGGACCAGAGACAAGACAAGTAAGTTACCTCTCCATTTAAAGTTGCTTGTATGTTTTACATTATCACAGGACAGCTACTGTACAATGTAGTTACAAGTTAAGAAGTGACTATTTTGTTGTAAATGTGTGGAGTAATGTCCTGTATTGCTATGATTGCCAAAAGAGTATAATATATACCTAGTATAGGTTAATTTAAGTTTTGGGGGAAATGGCCCTTAATTGGAATGGGGGCAGGGTTTGAAATAACTGCCCTTTTAGCCAGGAAGGGTCCTCTCTGAATCAAAATTTAAAACAATTTTCTAAACCACTTCTCAAGTTTGGGCACATGGACAGTTTGAAAAAGGAAAAGGAACTCTCCTTGAAATAATTTTTTACATGTCCGGGAAATTACAGGGGCGGATACAGAGCTATTTTCTTACAGTCTTCCAAATTATCTTTGTTGATCCATCCTCCATTTTGACCGTCTTCCGGCAGATAAAAAATTAGATACCCGTCAATGTAAACTTGAAAATCTGACTGTCTCCCGGAAGACCCAGTAGACGGCATAAATACGCCCCTGAATTATGTGCCATATTTTAAATATTATATCACCTTGAAAAGAAGATGCTGATAACTGATATTAATTTGAAGCAACAGTTTATCTTCTGCAGATGTTTATTAATTATTGTATGATTGACATGCGGTCCCGTTGTTTTAGTGTACAGAGTATTTACGACCTCCCTAAGATGAGAGAATTGTTCATGAAGACAAGGTTTGCGAGATGCAGGGGGAGATTTGTGGCCCCAGTCATACTTTATAAGGGAAAAGTAAGTATCCTTGGTCACATGAATGATGTTACATCTCATAAGTGAAATAAGATTTATTGTAGTCATTTGGGTTTGAAAGTTAAGACTATCAAGATATTGAGCTAGATTCAGAACATGAGACAGTGCATAAATAACAGTTATTTTAAAAGAAAATAATACACTTTTTCACCTGAATACTGTTGAAGGCCTTCTTTTATATTCGACAACACATGATTTCAGTTTGTCAACGAAATTAACCCCTTGATTCTGGTTTGTAAGCAAAACTACTAAATGTAATGATATGTAGCAGAAGTAAGAGCATTGATCATTTTGCTTTCAGACTGTGTGTCGATCAGCCACGATATCAGGGGGAGCCGAGATCTACGGCAGAGCTTTCTTTGATGCTTTCATGACAGGTAGGCTCTCTCTCTCCATCTCTCTCTCTCTCTCTCTCTCTCTCTCTCTCTCTCACTGGCTTGGAATCATGGAGAAGCTATGATGAAACTCCACATACTAAATTAGCTTTTCTGTTCTTTATGGCTTGGTGTGCCAATGCCTGGGTGTGGAAAAAGCACTTGTCTGTCCACTCTTTAATGTTGTCTTTCCATATAGCTTCTGTCTGTCTCTACACCATTAGGTAGACTATTAAGCTGCAGGAATTGATTAAACAGTAAAATGCGAAGGAAATTACAGCAATTCCTGGAATTTCTCCTGAGGATGACAGTTGATATTTTTTAACTGATGGAGTTTCTCATCTTTTGTAGTCTGTTTTTCCTTGCTCAAAAAAAAAGAAAATGGACGGAGTATGATTATATTTTCAGGATAGGTCAAGAAAGGGCTCCAAAATGATTAGATTTTGGTGCTGATGCATGAATAATTTGATAATGAGAAATAAGTTGTACTGGCAGAGGTCTGCACTCTCTAAGTTGTTTTCTAGTTATGTTTATTCTGTTCATGTTGTAGGTGGCGAGCGTATCCCTGAGGAGGTCGAGGAATGTATTCCCAATACAGAGAGTCGCGATGGAAGGTAAAGCATGGGGCTTATACAAGACTGCACACATTTTTCATTGTGTACAGCCAAGAACTAAGTCATTCAAAATACCATTGTTCCCTGAAAGAAATTAGAATCATATAAGGCATGATGAAGTAGGTTGCATTTTACTGCTGTTGAAAAAAAATGAAATATTTTTATTTTCCGTTTTTTTGCTGAATATGAATGGTTTGTGTTTAGTTCTGTTTAAAAAACTACATGAATGAAATTTCTCAGTATTTGCAATTAATAGAATCTCTTTTAATAAAATATAACCAAAGTTACCTCTTCTGCATGATGGTATAGCTGCTTTGCTGTGTTTGTGCATGTGTGTATGTGAGAGAAAGAGAGAGAGAGAAAGAATAAAGGAGATATTTTCATTGTTCTGGTTCCAGTGACTGGCAGTTGTTTAACAAGACCAGGGGTCAGGATATCAGGCTGTTGAAAATGCTGAAAGTTTCCCATATCTGTGATCTGATGGTGGAGAAGAAGAAACAAAAGTTTGGAATGAGGTATTGGAAATATATATATATATATATATATATGAAATGGCAAATTGAATGGAATTTTCTCAGGTGAAATGGAGAAACATTTTGATAAATGACGATTCTGTTGTTCTCTTTCAAGTTAATAACTTGCTTTCGTTTTGTATTAAAATGCAAAAGAAGAAATTAGAATTTATAAAGATATTCTGTAGCAGTTATTTATAGTACAAGTTAAAATGTAGATTTAGAATTTGAAACTTGATTTACTTGATTTACTAATACATATTAAAAACATCTTGAATATTTGACTCATTATGCTCAGAACATGTTGTTTATAAATTCTGTTTCCCTTTTTTAGTATCACATCTTCAGAAAAAGTGGACAAAGAAAAAAGATATGCAGATTTTAAGATAGTTTCACTGCCCTATCCAGGTAAGTTAATGGATATTAAATAGATGAATAGGTAAATGATTAAGTGAATGAATAAAGAAATGAATGAATGCAGCAAATGAATGCATAAAAACAAGGGCAAAAATGAATGAAAATAATGTGAACGTAAGTAGAAAAAAATGGTACACCTGACCCAGTACCTACCCAGGTAATAAAAAATGAGCAAATAGAATAATATTGATGTGAAAGAAAAAGGACCAAAGACTGAAAGGGTTATTAATATATTTTAATTTACATTTTTTAAGTTATCTCTTATTTGCATCATAAGAAAACATGTAACACATGCCTACTTTGTAGAACAGTTTGTAGAATTCACAAAAAAAAAAAAAAAACTTATGATTTAAAATTAAATACACATGTTTGGTGAACTGCAGGCTGTGAATTTTTCCATGACTGGAGAGAGCACAATTACTCAGCTGAGGATTTGATATTTGACTGGGGACAGAGTTTTGTAGATGCTCACCTCGACATCCCCATGGGTTGCATATCTCCGCAGCTGGGCTCTCTAGACTGGCATAATTACAAAGTAAGACCACTTGTTAGTGATTTGTGTTCTGTTTGAACCAGCATTTGGTTTTAATGAACAAATTAGCATTTTTTTATTCATTTTGAGTAGACTTTGTTTGATTGTAGCTAATATTTCGGGCTGATGATTTATGTTCTTCTTGAAATATGAATTTGCCCTACTGTTTTGATTGTTTATATCATTTGTATTTTAAATTAGCTGATATAAAATTTTTCTCATTGCTCTAGATTTTCCACATGTGAATGTTTGTGTATGATTGATCAATGACTGTGGAATTAACCGTTTATGAAAATATTTACTTTTTCTTTTAGAAATGGGACCTAATAATGTTAACAAGAAGCTACCTGAAGCTCTTATTACACTATGTAAAAGAAGGTAAACACTATAAGGTTTTTAGGTGTACTCCTACTTTTTCCTCAACCATGTGTCAGTCATATAATTATGTACAGAAGTCTTTTATTGNGTTATTATTATTATTATCATTATTATTATTATTATTATTATTATCATTATTATTATTATTATTATTATTATTATTATTATTATTATTATTATTATTATTATTATTATTATTCAATAAGGTGATTAACAACACAGGTGACCTATGCAGTCACTATCCTGCCAAATTGGTCCTCCTGGAGTATGAGAGAAGTAAGGAGGAGGACCAGAGACAAGACAAGTAAGTTATCTCTCCATTTAAAGTTGCTTGTATGTTTTACATTATCACAGGACAGCTACTGTACAATGTAGTTACAAGTTAAGAAGTGACTATTTTGTTGTAAATGTGTGGAGTAATGTCCTGTATTGCTATGATTGCCAAAAGAGTATAATATATACCTAGTATAGGTTAATTTAAGTTTTGGGGGAAATGGCCCTTAATTGGAATGGGGGCAGGGCTTGAAATAACTGCCCTTTTAGCCAGGAAGGGTCCTCTCTGAATCAAAATTTAAAACAATGTTCTAAACCACTTCTCAAGTTTGGGCACATGGACAGTTTGAAAAAGGAAAAGGAACTCTCCTTGAAATAATTTTTTACATGCCTGGGAAATTACAGGGGCGGATACAGAGCTATTTTCTGACAGTCTTCCAAATTATCTTTGTTGATCCATCCAGATAAAAAATTAGATACCCATCAATGTAAACTTGAAAATCTGACTGTCTTCCGGAAGACCCAGAAGACGGCATAAATACGCCCCTGAATTATGTACCATATTTTAAATATTATATCACCTTGAAAAGAAGATGCTGATAACTGATATTAATTTGAAGCAACAGTTTATCTTCTGCAGATGTTTATTAATTATTGTATAATTGACATGCTGTCCTGTTCTTTTAGTGTACAGAGTATTTACGACCTCCCTAAGATGAGAGAATTGTTCATGAAGACAAGGTTTGCCAGATGCAGGGGGAGATTTGTGGCCCCAGTCATACTTTATAAGGGAAAAGTAAGTATCCTTGGTCACATGAATGATGTTACATCTCATAAGTGAAATAAGATTTATTGTAGTCATTTGGGTTTGAAAGTTAAGACTATCAAAATATTGAGCTAGATTCAGAACAAAAAACAGTAAATAAATAACAGTTAATTTAAAAGAAAATAATACACTTTTTCACCTGAATACTGTTGAAGGCCTTTTATATTCAGACAATACATGATTTCAGTTTGTCAACGAAATTAACCACTTGATTCTGGTTTGTAAACAAAACTACTAAATGTAATGACATGTAGCAGAAGTAAGAGCATTGATCATTTTGCTTTCAGACTGTGTGTCGATCAGCCACGATATCAGGGGGAGCCGAGATCTACGGCAGAGCTTTCTTTGATGCTTTCATGACAGGTAGACTCTCTCTCTCTCTCTCTCTCGCTCTCTCTCTCACTCTCTCTCACTCTCTCTCTCTTTTTGTGGTTTGGAATCATGGAGAAGCAATGATGACACTAAATTATATATAATTAGCTTTTATTTTCCTTATGCCTTGGTCTGCCAATGCCTGGGTCTGGAAAAAGCACTTGTCTGTCCACTCTTTAATGTTGTCTTTCCATATAGCTTCTGTCTGTCTCTATACCATTAGGTAGACTATTAAGCTGCAGGAATTGATTAAACAGTAAAATGCGAAGGAAATTACAGCAATTCTTGGAATTTCTCCTGAGGATGACAGTTGATATTTTTTAACTGATGGAGTTTCTCATCTTTTGTAGTCTGTTTTTCCTTGCTCCCCCCCCCCCCCCCAAAAAACAAAAAAAAAAAAAAAAAACAATTGGACAGAGTATGATTATATTTTCAGGATAGGTCAAGAATAGGCTCCAAAATGATTAGATTTTGGTGCTGATGCATGAATAATTTAATAATGAGAAATAAGTTGTACTGGCAGAGGTCTGCACTCTCCAAGTGGTTTTCTAGTAATGTTTATTCTGTTCATGTTGTAGGTGGCGAGCGTATCCCTGAGGAGGTCGAGGAATGTATTCCCAATACAGAGAGTCGCGATGGAAGGTAAAGCATGGGGCTCATACAAGACTGCACACATTTATCATTGTGTACAGCCAAGAACTAAGTCATTCAAAATACCATTGTTCCCTGAAAGAAATTAGAATCATTTAAAGACATGATGAAGTAGGTTGCATTTTACTGCTGTTGAAGAAAAAAATAAGCGGAAAACAATTCATTTTTGTTGTTTTTGTTGTTGGGTATGAACAGTTTGTGTTTAGTTCTGTTAAAAGAAAATTACATAATGAAATGAAAAAACGTATATGAATGAAATTTCTCAGTTTTTGTGATTAATAGAATCTCATTTAATTAAATAGAACCAAAGTTATCTCTTCTGCATAATGATATAGCTGCACTACTTTGCTCTGTGTATGTGTGAGAGAGAATGAGAAAGGGAGAGAGAGAAAATAAAAGAGATATTTGCATTGTTCTGGTTCCAGTGACTGGCAGTTGTTCAATAAAACCAGGGGTCAGGATATCAGGCTGTTGAAAATGCTGAAAGTTTCCCATATCTGTGATCTGATGGTGGAGAAGAAGAAACAAAAGTTTGGAATGAGGTATGGAAATATCTATGAAATGGCAAATTGAATGAAATTTTCTCAGATAAAATGCGGAGAAATCCTCTCTTTAAAGATTATAACATGCTTTAAAAAGTTGGTGTAACAGTATGAGAAAAAACTAAATGGAGAAAAATAGTAATTAAGCATTTCTGTAACAGTTCTTCATGGTCAGTAAATATACATTTGAATTTGAACACATAATGTGTACCTTGAACTTGAATATTTGACACTGAGCTACTCGCATGTCTATTACATTTCCCTTTTTCAGTATCACATCTTCAGAAAAAGTGGACAAAGAAAAAAGATATGCAGACTTTAAGATAGTGTCACTGCCTTATCCAGGTAAGTTAACGGATAGATATATATGTTAACTGGTGCCTGTCCCTGGTAATTAAAAAATAAGTTTTACAAGAAATAAGTGTAACTTACTGTGAAAGAAGAAAAATACTTAAGAGGTCGTTGATACATTCGAACACATATAAGATATCCCTTTTAATTGCATCATTAAAAAGTAAGTAATCACGTGCCAGCTTTGTTGTACAATTTGTACAATTCACAAACAACTTATTTAAAAAATATAAATGCACATTTTTGTTGAACTGCAGGCTGTGAATTTTTCCATGACTGGAGAGAGCACAATTACTCCGCTGAGGATTTAATATTTGACTGGGGACAGAGTTTTGTAGACGCTCACCTAGATATCCCAATGGGCTGCATATCTCCACAGCTGGGTTCTCTAGACTGGCATAATTACAAAGTAAGACCACTTGTCAGTAATATTTGTTCTGTTTGAACCAGCACTTGGTTTTAAAGAACAAATAAGCATTTTTTTTTCATCTTAATTAGACTTTGTTTGATTGTATCTAATATTTCATTGTGATGGTTTGTGTTCTTCTTGAAATATCAATTTGGCCTACTGTTTTGATTGTTTGTACCATTTGTATTTTAAATTTTGAGGATAAGACTTTCCACATTGCTTGAGATTTTCCACATGTGAATGTATAATTGATTGATTGATGGCTGTGGGAATAACCGTTTATGAAAATATTTAATTTTTCTTTCAGAAATGGGACCTAATAATGTTAACAAGAAGCTACCTGAAGCTCTTATTACACTATGTTAAAGAAGGTAAACGCTGTGAAGTTTTTAGTAAATGTATTCCTGCTTTTTCAACAACCATGCGTTTGTCATGTACTTATTTACAGAAATTTTTATTCAGACTGGAACTTAAGACTGTTTTATTGCAATAGTGGGGTGAATTTTAACACAATTGTGTATGTGTGTGTGTAAATATTGATTTCTGGAAACAAACAATTTATGGAAAAAATATGTGGAATAATTTTGTCTATGTATCTTAAATTTAAATTCGTTTTTATCTGAGAAAGGGGTATATCAAAATTATTTATATATTTCAGTAGAGGGTGGTGTCCTGGTTCACTGTATATCAGGGTGGGACCGCACCCCTCTGTTTGTATCTCTACTCCGCCTGTCTCTATGGGCGGACGGTCTGGTGCATTCCTCTCTTAGTGCAATGGAAATACTCTACCTAACAGTGGCCTATGACTGGTATTTGTTTGGGTGAGTAATTAAGCTATTGACATTTTATATTAAAAGTGACATGTTTATATTATCCACTTTTCATTCACAAATTATTCATCAACCTTCTCCCTTGGACAGAATGGAAGCTTCAGCAGCAGCATGTTTAGATCAGAGTTGTTTCACAGATTAAAGGGGACTGGATACTATTTTTCCTTTCCACTGAGAGGAGTAAGATACTTGTCTATCATATTGATGCATTTTTGATGGGTACATGTGGTTATTAATTATAGTTCACCTGTCTTTATTTCAGTCACAACCTGCCTGACAGACTGGCTAGAGGAGAAGAGGTAGATATCACCGTGCTTTGCTCAATGTCCATGTAGTTTTTTTTTACTGTGTTGTCTTAGTTCAGATCATCAGAAGCTGTTACATTATACTTTGATTTACATGTATTATCAGACTTTTTACTCAGTGAATGTTTTATAATATATAACTTGAGGGTACTAAAGTGGCAAAAGTATTTTTTACAAGTTGATATAAGCACTTGAAAACTGTTTTAAGTCCTTAGCACATGAGTTGATCACTATATTGATCTAAGCTGATAATGTTGTCTTTTCTCTTTCAGATTTTATTCTTTTGTTTTTATTTCTTGGGGTATATCCAGTCAGAAGAATTTTCTTTAGCAAAAAAGTGAGTTGATTATTGTAATAATCAGCATATCCTTACCACATTTTTATACGATATTATGTGCAAGCATAATTTATGTTAATATGCAAATGAATATGTAGAATCAAACTTAGTCTTTCAAGGTTTTTATTTAAATGCTAATTTTTACTATGTCATATTTAAAGTTTCACACACAACAGTATTATTTTTTGAACATTCACAGGGAGTAAAAAAAATAGACTTTATGTGAAAGAAAAAAAAATTAGTGAATGAAGCTCATGAGTTTGTAATGCAGTAAGTGTATGATTTTCACTATTTCAGGCCTAGGTCTAGGGCAGTGAGTAGGGCAGATTCTGAGTGCAATATTGAAGGGGTTCTATTAGGTAAGAGACTGAACAAGTGGATTCATTACTGGTCTGGAGCTACAAATAATTGAAATAATGCTGTAAATATGGTATTACAGACATTTTGATGCAGAATGTCACATGTTAGGTTATTTAACGCACCAAAAAGAAATGCAGTAGAATTAAAGAATGCTATTTTTTTTTTTTTACAATTTTCTGTTGAAGAATGCATCATTGATGTTTTGTATCTTGTAAGAAAATGTTATTGAGCTCTGTCTCCAGAAATAATAATTAAATCAGTTAAAATGATTACTTTTTTTTTCAGTGCAATATTTTACACTAATAGTGCTTACCTTGGTTTATTTACTCATTCCATTGTAAACATACAATATATATATCTGCCATATTTCAGATGCCTCTGACACCACAATCCGTTATGGTCGTTGTGGTAGTACCACCAGTATTAACAGTGTTAGCAGTATCACTAGCAATAGGAGTAGTGTGGACAATGCACCAATGTTCTTCACAGCTGGTAGTCCAGAGGAGGACTCCTTTATACAGAGCAGGTGAGGGATATTAACTAGGCATTTCATGGGTGACTGATGGTTTGTTTATGATTTACACTGAAAAATATATTCGTAATTTATTGAAATAAAGACAAAAGGCATGTATCAGTATGTGAGACATGTCACAGGTAAACAGATACGTATACAGATGAGAAATGCTCTGTGAGTGCTTTGTTGCTGATAAATATATATGATACATTTGTCATTCTTTGCTGACATTTTGACCAAGTTTCCTTTTATTTGTCAATCTGTTGTATCCTCCCAGCAGTGGCGTGCCCTCAGTTAGTTTTCACAGAAAATCGCCCACTAGTCGTCACCAGCTGAGCTCCGAGTCTTCCAGTAGCACACCAGGCAGTTACCATGGCGTGGCGTATACGGCGAGTACCACGGCGGTCCCAGTGCCAAGCGGAAGCAGACTACGAGAGAAAAGTTTAGCTGAGGCTGCCAATTCACCAGCTTGTGGAAGGTAAGAACTGTTTCTGTCAATGGATCAGATGTGTTTGTTACTAAAATATAATTCTTCAGGTTGAAGCCTCTTAATGTGTAATACAGTAAATTAGCTAGGTGGTATTTTACACAATAATTTATATTTTCTTAAATTTTCCTTGAATATATCAATATATTGTCAAGGTATTGATCTTCATTTTCAACAGTGCCTTTTTGCAAGTTACGGATTTAAAGAAGCATCTCTCTTACCATAACATTTAAAGATAGTGAGTTTTCCCATTTGCAAAGAGTACAAATTTTACACACATCTCTGATTCTTAATTAGACTACATAGTTTACTTGTATGTTCACCCACCATTTTCAGTTGGCAAGTGATCTCGGCTACAGGGAGTCTGAAGGATGCGGCCACCTTCAGGGACTCTCCCAAAGCGTCAGGTTCTGATCACAATATCAGTATGGACAGCAGGACAAGTTGGTGGGTGCATCTCCATCTGTTTAATATCATTATATTGTACCTTTTTTCATATATATTTATATTTATTTATTTTATATTCAACATTCGGACAGATTTCTACATAAATGCTCTTTTGTAAATTTACTCAGTTCATTCATTATATAACTTGTGGTGGATTTCTCTGAATTATACCAAGAAGTCAAACATAATGTATATTTGGAACTTAAGTCATTTTAGTCTTCAAGTCATTTGTTTACAGCTAGACTGGTAAGAAATGTGCAACATGAAAGTTTTTTGCCTGGTTCATTTTTTTATTCATTTTTTTGCTCCATTCCCAGGTGTGCGGAGATCACCGAGATGACAGAATCCAATGAAGGCACTCCCAGAATGCAAAAACTGGACAGAGTGAGGAAAATATTCCACAATGTGTACAGTGTGACTATAGGCTTTAAGAATGGACCAGATCCTTCAGGGGGACTCACTAGTTTATTGGACCACTTTGCTGAAAAAGTTGGTATTCGAGGAGCGAAAAGTACTTTTGTATAGCATCGGCTGCAGCTGATATGTGGGGATTTTGATTTTCTTTTGTGCGTGTGTGCATTTTGATGCACAGGGATATTTGTTTTTATTTAATATACAAAGAGAGACAGTATAAATTATTCATGTCATGGGCCACAATAATTTGATTAAAACTGAATGTTTGTTGTAGGTGTTGAAGTTTTGAGAAGTTCTCGTCATCTTCAGTATCGAAATATCATGGAGGAAGTTGTGTCGCTGTGGTTTACGTAATTGTTCAGTGTTGGATACTGTTGAACATGTTAACATTATGTCGCACAATAGAAGGTAACATCTGTGTAACAGGTTATAGCTATGGAATAGAGGTTGCACCCAGACACCTCCCCATCAAGCAATATTGAGGCAAACTTCCTTTAGGAGCTGGTTGCAGATATTAAAGCCATATTCAGGGGTCAGCTGCACCAGTTTTCTCACTCCAAAGAAACACACAACAGTATCAGATGTTCAAATGTTGGTGTTTTTTCTTCCTGTGTTCCTACAGAACTGATAGACATTCCTGTGTAAAGCTGAGGCAATACTACAATACTATCTGTATACGCAGAAACCTTCCCTCATTCAACTTACTTAGTACATTGCCCAAAAATGGTATTATAGCGACGGGTAGAACAACACAAAAATTATTGAGACAAGTGTATTTTTTTCTTTCTTTCTTTTTACAGGATATGAATAATTTAATAAAAAAAAATTACAACCTGAAGTTTTAGTTGTGCATAGAACAGTTTTGATCAAGAGTGTAATCCTTCAATATCTTCTGGATAATTTACCCATATGTTGTTACCTGATGTTCTTTTGAATTTTTTCTTCAAATTTCCCAAAAAACATTACTATAAAATTGCCACTTTTATTTTAAAAAGGCATTTTTATGTCAGTTTCAGTGAAGTCTTATAGTTCTAGCATAAACTTTCATATCCCACTGCACATTAAATTGCATATTTTCTAATTGTTTCACATAATTCCTGTTTCAATATGTTGTCTTTTACAAAAAAAAAAGAGATAAATGAAATTTTATGCACACATGCTACTTTAAACTGCCCTTCTTTTTCTTAGGCAGCCATTCAAAGTGTTCACACCTTGCCAGTGGGTTAGAAGCATGTCCCTGGGGCCGGGCACAACACCAGAACTGTCTGCCAAAATTCACGCCTTCTTTCTTAACCGTTCTCAGAACACACGGCTCTTTATGCCCCTTGCAAGATGGCGGTTTGGGTGGTCCTTTCAACATCGTTTTCCAAGCGTCTTTTAGGTTTTGGCTTTTGTTGATCGTCTCCTGGGATGATGGAGTTTCGTTGCTTTCCTGTGAGGAGTGTAGTGATATCGATTCACTGTATGTGACTGATGAGGTCTCATTGCTCTCTTGTGAAGAATAAGTTCCCTCTCCGTCGCTGTTCTGGGAAAGAAATATCCCATCTTCAACGCAAGTTCTGTTTTCAATCCCAGAGTCAAGAGAACCTTTTTCTTTGGCCGGAGTAATTGTTTTTGAAACAAAAAAATTCATTAAACTAGACTGTTTGCCTTTCCTATCATGCATTTTGGACTTTTTGGACGTCTGCTTCATTAACAGAGGTGCAGCTCTTTTGGAAAGGAGTCTTGTTTCTGTTTTGTGTTTGACCTCTGTAATGGTACGGGCATCTGTCACAGATTCATCTTTTTCACAAAATTCCTCCTTGAAAATGGTGGCCTCTGATTTAACTAACTCCACTGAAGTATGCTTTGGCTCCTTAACAGACTTACTGAAAAATTCTGACAGCTTTTGCTGCTTCCCTGAAAATTCTGGCATAAATTTCGTACAAATGGGTGGATATTTTGCAGACTGTACAATATTGCAGGTCAACTCTGCCTTAACTGGGCAGTGGTCACTTCCCTCTATATCTGGCCAGATTACACAGTCCTTGACCAGTCCTTCACAGAGGTCAGCACTGGCCAGAATGTAGTCTATCCTGGTTCCGTAGTTGGTCTGTCTAGCTCCAGTGGAGGTGTTCCAACACGTGAAAGCATTTTCTTCATTGGGACGGAAATAACGAAACGTGTCAAGGAATATGCCCCCTGTGACAATAGAGTCTGTGTCTGCTTCCACATCCTGAGCTGGTTCTGCTGCTGTGCCTATTGGCTTTAGGAATGCACTGAGCCATTTGCGGCTTGGACGGGCATCAAATTCCTAAAAGTAAATATTTTGATCAGATTAGTTTCAAATTCTGATTCATTTTCATGTCAAGAACAATAATATGGTTTCCTCAAGGTAATTGTAGTTACTGAACTGCATTTAAAAAAAAAAAACTTGTACATTGACATGATGATGATGCTCATATAGTTTTTGCATGAATAATTTGTACATGTGCAGATATGCACTCATGTGCACAGTTGTTTGCACATGTGAATTAGCAAACACACACACACATACATGATGGAGTGACACAGTAACTGTAATATTTTCTTTGTTTTTTGGCTAAAATAGATATGAGCATAGCCAAAGTGGAATCTAAATTTACATAACCCCAATGTATTTGACATCTAGTGTAGTAATATAGCCTGCAAGACACACCTACCTCCTTCTCCACGGGGTCACAATGGTCTATTTGCCTGTGAGAGATGTTCAGGTCTCCAAGTATGATGACATGGCTGGGAATAGATAGACATTTAATAAATATACCACAATAATCGCTGTATATATCAATGAAGATACAAAAATCACTTGTAAGTTTCTTGCCTTCAATTACAAATATGAGCATCTAACAAATCACTCTTAACTCAGAGAAATTACTTAATAATATTCAAATTAAAAAAAAATGCTTTTTTTAAGAGAAAGCACAAATAAAAACTTAATCTGAATTCTGTCTATATAAATATGTACAGATGCGACTTCAAAATCATGAGGGATAAAACAGTCTTAATTTAAAACATGGCACTACTGCCCTGCTAGATGTGTAATGCACTTACAATAATGAAAATACACAGACGTGTAAATGCTGTATAAAGTATGTGTGAGAGTTCTACTCACCTGCCTGCATGGACGAGAGCCTCAGCTCTGGTCTGAAGAAGCTGACAGAACCTCTGTTTGAACACCTGCCTGTCTTCTCTCTCTGGGTCAGCGCGGGGGACGTACACATTGATGATAGTCAGCAGCTCTTCTCTGCCCTCTGCTGCCCTGTAGTATAATAGATATATCAGTATTAGACATGTCCAAGAAAAACACTTCTGTTAACTTGACATTTTGCAAATGCAAGTGAATAGGATATTATTATGAAAAATGCTAAAAATCAGCTTCAGAGCTGTTTAAATTCCAATCAAGAAAAACACTCCACTACCCAATCGGGGATTACTTATTAGAAATTTTATAATTCATTTTGAATATGAATTGAAATAAAATAAACATTTTATTATCTTTAAATGATTCAGAAATTAAAACAAAAATGAAAATTACTAGCACATTTATTTCAAAGATTCACATGATACCTGATTTTATGTTGGGTAATGATCACACGCCCCTCATTGTCCAGACTCTGTAGTTCCTCATCAGTGAAATCAGCATGATTACCATAGCAACCAATCAGAGCACTCTCATCCCCTGTGGTTGCTAAGAGACCAGTCAGACCTTCCTCTGCCTTCAACGGGGTTGCATGTGTTTTGCAGTAGGTTGCCACACCTGAAACCAACAATCAACATCAGCACCATGAATGAACTTCATCAAATGTATTTCTGGACTTAAAATCTACGTATTATAGTTCAAGACGCTGCCTATCCCTCAGACCTTGTGTATGGCAATAACTTCAGAGATCCAGCGTGTGCATGTGTGTGTGTGCACGTGCATGCACTGTTGGGATGCCTCTGTGTGTGAAAGATTCATATGGAGCTTACCTGAATATCCACTTCTCACTTTAGAGAAACTATAATAAGAACTGTAACCTTCAACTATTGCAGTGGGCTCATCCAACTGGTCACCTGGACAAAAATAAAATTGTACAGTACATTGGGCTGATTGTAGTATGTACTGTACCCCATTAAGTTCACAACTTAGCCAAATAGGGATCAAATAACAAGCAACATGAGTGTTTTGGATTAGGCTTAATTTTAATCAAAGCATCAAATATTAGTGTTGTAAATAATCAGCTTGGTTCTTTATAAGTATTCAGTCACGAGTGAAAAAATGCATTTAAACTTCAGTTTGTGGGGTGCATATTTCTACCGGGGTACTTTACATGTACATCTGGCTCTGTGTGTAAAATTGCGTGCATGTGTGTATGAGAGAGAGAGAGAGAGAGAGAGAGAGAGAAAGAGAGAGAGCTCATCAACTCAGAGGTAAAATAGACAAAAGGATGACAAGGGTGGTTTTCCTTCCATTAAACCCCAGCAGACCCCTCACGCACACACACACACACACACACACACAAGAACTAAGAAAAAGATGAGGGAGGGACGATTATAAAATAGCAGTTTGAAACATACGAGTAACTTTGGTCTCTTGGAAGCACACGATGTCAGCATCTAAATCATCTATCACTTTCTTCAGGGGGGATTTCGTTGCTCGAATACCATTGATGTTCCACGTTATGATCTTCATGTCTTCTTTATGGCTCGGAGATTGAAAAGCAGAACGAAAGTGTGGGAAAAAAACCCATTTTTGTAACAAGGAATTTGATTGGGCTTCTGAAATCAATCGTCTGAGATTCAGCCAATGACTGTCTAGCAATTTATTCCGCCCGTAAAGTGTACACAACGTGTTGTAGTTGAGTAACATAAATCTACCGGTGGATTCCAGACGAGTTTGCGCGGAAATTTAGAAAAAAATGGATCCTAATTCATTAACAAAAGAGAAACTGAGGCAAGAATTGAAACTGAATGACATAGAACTTCCTGGACCGGACGCTAAAAAGGATGTCTACGTGGAATTGTACCGCAAGCATCTGTTGAAAACGGTGCAGGACTCGCCGTTAACCGAGTTTTCGAGCGATGAGGAGTTCGAAATCGTCAATCAGAAACTGAAGATCAATGTGAGTAGTACTTTCTTGCATTTAGAATTTGAGCACACCTTCAGCAAGTGGAATATTTTACTCGCCTGTTTGCCTAGTATTCTGATCCTTGTTAGATGCAGCTGAATCTGATTTTTATTGATTTTTCAAACAAAATTATCATATTTTTAGCAGCAGTAATTTCTTCCTTTCGTTTTTTGAATATGCATCAATTCAGCACAAAGCATTATAGTCACATGATGCAGTCGATATGTCAGCTTGCAAATAAATGTACACTTTTGAGATGCATTAGGTTAGAAAATGCGCTTGAAAGCTCATGATACCAGAATATCGTGGAAATGTCCAGAGTACTACGTACTACTTGTACTACTACTGTAGGTTGGCATTTATCTCCACCTGTTAGAATTTTCACCTGTTAGCATTACTTTAATGTGTACTGTTTGGCATCAAACACTAAGAAGTGTGAAGAAGTTCAAAGTGAAAGTGGCCTTTGTGTAAACTGTAATTCATTAAAAAGGCAGTAGATCAGTATATAAAACACTTGTGTTTACTTTGCACACTGCATAAAAGAACACAGCAAATATAGACTGTGAGTAATGCAGTTATTTAGAAGAAATGTCCAGACAAGATTGAACAGGTGCTGGATGAAAAATACACATGGCAGAGAAGGGCACTGGTATGGTGTCAATCATTCCCAACTTGTCTCTGTTGCCTGGGCTGTTTATTGATACACTCTCATGATGCCATGGAAACTTGTGGGAATAAGAATGCCCAGTTGCTGTGAAAATATAGTACAGATGTATATATGTGAATTAAAAGTTGCAGAGAAATCAGCATTTGATAAATGACGTGTGTTAAGTATGGGATTAAAAATTAAATGCATTTTTAAAATTAATTTTGTATTTTCTTGACATATTAGAAAATTACTTTGAACTAGGGCAAGTTGTTTTAATGATTTAAAAATATTTCTTTTGACATAATCACAGGTGTTATAAGTAAGCTCAGCCTCAAGTGTGGCCCAGAGTAATGAAATGGTAGATCATGTGTTCCAGTTAAGACCTCATGTTGACATAGGGCGTTTACACTTCAGCTTTCAGTTTTGAGAAATTTCTCGTATCATGTAAGCACACCTCAGTATCGGTATATTGAACACATGTGTAGATATTCCACCTCAAGAAAGATACAGGGCTATAAACTGGATTTTTCTGGGCAATTAAAAGGTGTTTATGTTTTAAACAACTTTTTAAAGCCTTTTGAGACATTTCTGCTGTTCATTTCTTTGCTTTGAGGAGAACTTTTGTTTATATGTTTATATAACTCTTGCCACGGCCCAGCATAAACTTTCTACTGGAGTTAAATGGAAGCCATTACTGTTGAGAAAGCCAACAGTCCTTTGTAGTTTGTACATAATGGGTTGCATTTCAATTTAATGCTGGGTGACTTTGCTTGCAACCCTTATAATAGCCAGAATTATAGAGTTGAGCCGGACTATAGGTAATTCAGGAAAAAGGGAAAATTGTTGTAAGCAGTAGGCAAGAATAGCCAATTGTTACCACAGCTAGTCTGTTTCAATTAAAATTCTCCCAGGAGTAAATTGTGTGTAAAAGCGATAAAATGTGAGCAGTCATTTTTTCTCCCTGTCGGGATTGCTATATATTTTTTATCTTACTTTGCCAAACTATTAATATCCTGATAGTATCAGGATTTAAAAAAAAAAAAGGGTATGTTACCTAATGTGTGATAACACTTGTATTAAACCTATAGAATGGTAGCATAAACTGTTAAATCTTTTAAAAAGTTCTTTCATTTGGAGAGGTACATGTATACTGTTCTGTACCTAGACCACAGCTAGAGCATGAGACCATTAGCTTATCAGCTAAGTGTGCCTTGGTGTTGAGATAAACAGTCTATCAGGTTATTAAAACTGTCAGGAATGTTTGTGTTACAAATTGCCCTCATCTTGTTGTTAATTGTTAAGTAATCGCTTTGGGGAGGAGCTGTTCACTTAAATGGAGTGTTTAATTAACTTGTGAATTTAATATGTAACACTTGTTCAGTTAAAAAAAATTATGGTACATGTAACAGTGTGAGGCATAGTGTTTCCATCATAGTCATTACCCCTATGATTTACTGNTATTAAAAAAAAATGAAGCAAAGATAGGCCTATGCTTCCTACTACCAAAGCTAAAAAAGTAATTTCGGTCGATGCCATTTTGTCTACTTCGACTCACACGTAGCAACCAACTATCGGGCGGCCTGTCCGACCTTCAGTCCACCAAATACCACGACGCTCTTGTCGACCCTTTTTTTCGCTACAAAAAAACCTGGTATGTGCTGCTTTGGACAGAATATCACTGAAATTTTCCGGGCGCGGCCAGCCTTTCGGATTTTTTTTTTTTTTTTTTTTTGGAGAACGGACGAAAATCGGTGCGCGCGAAGGATGTCATCCATAAAAATAAAAAAGTGCGGCCTTACAGGATAAAAAAATACACTAGTTCAGATATATTGGTAAAACTGGAAAGGTCCATTTGCCTCACCTGAAACAATATTATACTGCACTATTTACACAAACACAATATTATACTGAACACCTGTCCTTTCTGTTTGTTTTAAGCCTCTATAAACACGCCATCTTTGGATATTTCCAGTCAATTAAATAAAGTGCAGATCTGAAATAGATGTCTAAATCTATAAACTGGGGGTCATGGCAACTGTAGAGTCACACCCCATCACTATGGTGATTTGCAACACAAATGTCAGTCAGAATGGCTTTCTGGCATTTATCAAGACAGTAGGGCAAATGTCTTTAGAGGAGTTCACATAATGATGCCTAGTAGGGTGTTCATTAAAAATGGTCTTTAGCCCGGTGTGTAACTCCTCTTGTAGGTTATTGACCTTTTTCTTTTTATAATACCATGAATGTCACTTGCAAATTGGTATTAGAAATCAATATATGTTGGAGTCAAGGCAATCTTTTTCTAGATTGCGTCAAAATTTTACATCTCTTTTTGAGTTGTCTTTGTATTGATTCTTCTTTGTTTGTGCACAGTGTGCATGTACATGTATGGATTTTACTTTGATGTTTTAACAGTGATGAAAAAAGTAAGACATACTGTTGACTTACAAGTAGCAGCTTTGTCTCTGTATATACATAGCATCTTTTCATCTCTAAAGTTCAATACGTTATGGAAATTGGGATATTGGAAAAGTAGAATGTTAGACTTTATATTGAGTAGTAATTTAGGGAAATTTTCACTGTCAACACACTGGTAGGTATCACATAATAGGCCCCTCTTGTGAGTGAAGAAGACACAAAGTTCATCACAGATAATTTCAAGGATCAGTTGTTTATAATGCATTATAACAACTCAACAAGACAAATGAAGCTGTTTATATCCATGTGCCAATATACCAGGGTGAAGGTTTAATTTGGTCCAAGCCCTGACATCACTGTAATTAAGATTTTGCCCAGTAACCCAGATAGAGACTGGGCAACTGATCTGTTTATTGGAATGTGTACGTGATCTATGCTTACGTATATATTTATGGATAGTGTAGCCTGAATGAAGTTGCCAGTGACTTGGTGTTTGCACTACAGAAACCTGAGATAACTCCTCACCTGGTTTAAAGAGGAGGGTAAATGCTGTGTAAACACGACCAGGAGCCCAAACAACTGGTCACTGATACTGGTAACTTAAAACTGATCTCCTCAGCTCTGTTGGCAAGTTCATACCAGAGTCAACTTAAGCCATGTTAACCACGAAAAATTATACAAATAAGATTAATGAAATAAATGAATGTTAAATGCATTCTGAAAGCATCTCAACAGTACCATTACAAAGAAAAGGTGTGTTCTATATTTATAATAATACTGTACATCCTATTAATTTCTTTACCACAAACCAATGAACAGCTGATCACCTGTTGTGAATGCGACTTATATAGTCAGATCCCAGGGTTTGGATTATAAACTGTGTATTGCTTTAAATTAAAAAAAAATATTATTCATTAGTTCAAGGGATTTTTTACAAGACTATAACCTGACATCATGTGCTCAGGTATGTTATCTCTACATTGTAATTTACACAATAAATATTTACATGTATTTCCCTCAGTTAATCCTAAGTTAGGTAAGTTGAAGCTAGCTTGTCAAGTTACACTGGCATTTCTATATATTGATACAGTCTAATGATCATTGGTGTGGTAACATGGCACGATACTTACTGGAGACCCATTTATGCTTAAACTATGTGAAGCACAATATCTGAATATAATTTTGAAGTATGCTCAGGATGAAATGTCTACTATTGAATTTCAGATGTATACATGGATTTAGTTACTTAGGATTAAGGGAAATAATCCCCCTCTCTGCATCTCACTGTATATGGGTATTGTAAATAACCTCAATTTATGTAAGGTGATCATATTTCTTCTGACAGAAACCCAGGGGGTGGGTTGCTTATTGACTACTGCATCCACAGGTAGAATGGGTATTGTGCACCCTGTTGATCATGACTTTCACCCCATTTCCATAGATTTTTAGATCGGCCTATCCCTGTGGGGAGTCTCACTAGATTACTGTCAGCTTGGCCGGCTTAAGCGTCTGTCCTGCCTACTAAAAGCTGTAAGGGGGTAATTAACTATGGTGCCCGCTCGGCTGACTGCAATTTAGCGTGAACCCCCAGGTAGTTAGGTCGATCTAAAACTTAATCTTTAGATCGATCTAAATCTCTGGGAAAGCACCCTTTGTCTCCGTGGTTCTAGGCGGAGGGTAATGACCCAACTTGCAGTATTAGTTACCATTTACAGTGGATGCTCAAAATGTTTTATTGGGAAAGCAGGGTATTTGTTTAAAATGTAGGGCTGTCCATAATTTAGGACCTCTGACAATTATGGTTTATGGATTATGCTATTTATTTATTTATTTATTTATTTATTTATTTATTTAATCTGTCTCCTGTTACAAGAATGTTGTCTGTTAATTTTCTGACATTTTGTAGTTTCCATGTAAGTATTATTTGTAGAAATTGTGCAGGATAACTATTACTCCTAATTTTTTTTTACTATACTTTACCTCATATTTTCTACAACTATAGACGCTGAAATTTATTAAGGATTATTAAACATTCATTCATTTCAAAACATTTATTTATAGTCATTACTCTTATGTCAGATTTTTATTTCAAAAAGTATCTCTGTTTACATTTAGAAATAGTAGAAGAAGCCTACTTCATTTGCACACTGCCTAGTCCAAATTGAAAACCGCCAAATAAAAGTTCAACCCCAAGACATGAGAGAGCACGTGTGAATGTTTTTGTAGGAAGTTTATAAAAATGCACCAAATGCTGCCACAAAATTTGATTGGTTAAAATTACCCCGATTTGTAACAGGGCCTCTCATTGGCTGGTTGGGGGTAGACAATTTCAGGTAATGAATGCAGCATTGTGAGTAATGCTTGGGCAGCGTTTACTGCACAAATAAATAGGTGTTAAACAAACAAGGCCAAGAATTTCAAGATTTGGCGGGTCGACAGGGACTGGACAGGTCAGTTTGTGTTGATAGTGGACTGTACTGTACTTATGAAAAGGTTCATCTTGTTGCTTTCACTTGTGCTGACGTGAGTCAGACTTTGTTAGATGTCGTGGGCTAAACACCACTGCACTTCCAAGTTCTAAGTACTAAATTACTCAAGTGAGGTTAAAATAGGATTTGTCTTCCGTTTTGGTACAATGCTGAAGCTTTAAGAACACTTTGTCATCCACTTGAGATCTGATAGTACATGCATTTATACTAATACTTTCTGAACTGTTCTGAAAAAAAAAAATGGAAGTCGGATTTTTTTTAACTTGAAGACTTGAATTGCTGAAGTAGATTTACAGATATTATCTGAATGTCACTACAGAAGTGCTACTTCTATTTTAAATTTAGGAAATGTGGTACAAAAAGACATTCTCGATAATATTTTGAGACTCTCCCTCGTGTGTGTGTGTGTGTGTGGGGGGGGGGGGGGGATCTAACTTCAGTTGGAAAAATGTACCTGTATTTTTTTCACATTGATGGACATTGTAAAATAAAGTAATTTTTATTCATGTTATGAATTTCCAGAAATCTCCCAGGAAGAACTTGGACAGTCCGCGCAAAAGCAAAGGCACACCCAGAAAGAAGGTCAAGGAACCAGAGCCAGCCACCCCAGAGAAAATGGACATCAGCAGCCTTTCGGATGAGGAACTTATGGAGAAGTTGAAAGAGCTTGGGTACTCACCAGGACCAATTGTTGGTAAGGTTTTTTTTTTAAATGACAGAAACAAGAATTAGTTTCACAAAGATTCAAGTTTTTATGTCATAATGAAGTAAGTAAATGTGATGTTTTTCCATGACATATTTTGCATCAGGAAAAAATTGGGCCCCTAAAAGTAATTTTTTAATGGTTGATAGATCTCTCTAGAGATTTAGAGATAAATAGTTACTGTAAAAACTGAAAAGTAGATATTTGACTGACTTGAAATAAATGCTAATGTAACTATTGAAAAGTAAAAAATAAACAATATATAAAATCATAAAAGACAAATTATTGTGTGTAAGCAAACTTTTTTGTAAGAGGTTTTACGTTCTAGATAAATTGATCTAATTCCCTATCATTTCCAGAGAGCACCAGAGCTGTATATGAAAGAAAACTACAGAATCTGCTTGAATTTGGTCCTGCAGGGGAAAGAGTAGGGAACGGGGAGGACCAATTCAGTGCTGATAGCTCACAAGGTAAGGGACAGACCTGTGTGTTGTATATATTTTGTACATTAACCTGAGAGCAAATATACAAAAAACATTGGAGCATTAATCTAAAGAGACTAGCTGGAGAAATTTTCTTAAAGTTGTTCAGTCGGGAATTTTTTTTTTTTTCGATCTAAATATAAAATCGGATTTTGTAGTGACTGTTTCTAAGGGGCCCCTTTTCTCCAGAATCATCTTTGGATGGTTTACTTGTCAGTAGGCACATAATTATTTCATCATTAATTATATTTGTAGAGGAAGATACTGAAGAAGAACCAGAACCAATAAGGTGAGATTTTTATGCTTAGTAGGAGTCATATTTCTGTGATATTTGTTGGTGTTTATTTTTGCTATTATATTCACATATTTGAAAGAACACTCATATAAAAAGTTTGATCTGACTTTCGCAGATATTTTATAGCAGCTTAACAAGGAGATGAGTGCATTAACAAAGTGATATTGGAATTACAGGACGAGGTCAGATGATGTACGTAGAAGGGCAAAACAAAGCACAGACTCCCCGGCCAAAGCACGGCCACCCTCGCCACGGAAGAGAGTGAGGGACACAGGCTACAGGTATGGTCTCTGTAACACTACATGCACCATCAGTGAAGTAGTTCCATTAACCAGTTGGTATTGGGTTGTACCTGTGGTTGAACAGTAAGGGTTAACAGCACTCTTGCCAAGGCCTTGGTCAGCAGTATGATAAAGATATGGAGTTCATAAGCTAGGTTTTACAGCCCTTGCTCACAGGTCAAATCTTTTAAAAGTTGATCAAATTACCACGTGCTGTGAAAACTGCTAGGTGAATAATGAGCATTTCTAGCTGAGTGTTTCATCTCCCCCACACACCCCTTAAAACAATTATATGAAATTGCAACATTTTTCTTTAGATAGGAAAAAATAATGAATGCCTGCACTGAAGAGATTATTATTGTTCATGTTATAGTCTGTAAATCTTTTTATCACCATTTCAGGTCAGCACCAGCTCCAGCCGCTGATGTGGCTCCTCCTGCCACCTCTGGTGCTGCCCCCACACAGAAGAAACGCAGCCTGTCTCTGGTGGTGCAGGTCCTGATTTTCGTGGTCATTGCTGTTTTCGTCTTCCTGGTACTGCAGAATATGGAGCCGGCTGGGAAATCTAAAGTTCCCAAGATTAAGAGTTCATAAGAATCTGTATGAAGATGTTGGAGACTGAAGTGAAGTAAATGCCATAAAGATAATATCTTTGCATTGGGCTTTCTCAAAGACTGTAGTAACATTTGACATCTCTGTGTGTTCTTAATGAGCAAAGCCTTACTGATCAAATGAATGGTTTTTAGTGCCATTGGGCATAGGTTGAGATCTTATACCCCCTTTACACTGGACGGCGTCCTTTCTGTGACCATGAAATTTGGCATCGTTGTGGTCTTAATAAGGAGGCATGAGCATTGATTTGGTATCAGAATGAATGCTTAATGATCGGCCAGTTGTCGGCAGGTAAAGTATTATAATTCTTTAACTCTCAAATGGGGCCGAACTGCTGGATGCAGAAGGGACGCCGTCCAGTGTAAAGGGGGCTTTACAGTCACAATGCCTTGCAGTGGTAGTAGTTTGTGGTACACAGGTACGCAAGGATTCCATCAGAGTTGAGGAAATAGAGCTGATTGGATGCCAACAAAATCCTGAGATAAGAGGGCTTATATGATTGAACTGAAATGTGACAGCCAGGGACTACTATCACTGTAAAGATTTATGACGAGATCTTCAAACCTGTGTAAGACCCTATTCCCAGAGATTAGATTGATCCAACTAGATCGACCTAACTCCCTGGGGGTTCACGCTAAATAGCTGTCAGCTGAGCGGGCATGAAAGTTAATTACCTCCATACAGCTTGTAGTAGGCGGGACGGACATTTAAGCCGGATTATCTGACAGTAATCTAGTGAGACTCCCCAAGGGGATAGATCAATCTAAAATCTATGGGAATGCGCCCTAAGTGTCTATGTACGTTTAACATAGATGCTGTATGAGATTGAACATCTATATAAATGTAATCATTATTATAATTATTGATATCATTATTAATTCCATGCAGTTTTTGGTTCAGCAGCAGACTATTGTTTACGTTAAGAAAACTGGAGTTATAGTATTTTCATTTCTATCACTAGTTTATACATTTTGTGAAAAGATTTTACACTTTTCAAATGAAGCAGGATGGAATGTTTTGTTTAGAAATAATCATTTTTTAAAAAATTTAGTGGTGTTAAAATTCTAACTCACTAACAAGGAACATTTTTATGTCATCAAAAGTTAAACTACCTTGTTACTTAAACTTCTTTTGAAAGAAATTTCATATCAAACAGTCACATGAAAGATTGCCAATATTATTAAGGACTATTTTTGTATTACTTGAACATTAATAAACAAGTAGAAAGTTTAAGTTTTATTTGTTGTAAATTATTTTTATGATGTACTGTCCAAAAAACCTTGAATTGCATCAAATGTATAATGATAGAAGTTCTTTGACAATACATTTTATGAAAATGTCAGAATGACTTCCATTCAGAAGCACTTGAAAAATAGTCACGAAGTCGATCACCAGGTGTATTTTAAATAATCAAATTTTCAATTTGAGTTAATAAATTAGGTCTTAAACAACTGCAGTAATCTATTTTCAAACATTATCACAGGATTTTGCATTGAATGAAGTCCTAAAATTAATATATGCAATATGCTTGAAACCAGAATTACAATTTGAAAGTAACTTCCTGATAAACTTGTCTTTGGTTCTTTTCATCTTACAAAGAAGACATTGGAAATTATTCATGAATAACAGTGTCAGTGACATGCCTCAATCACTTGGAAGTTGTGCAGCTATTTTGTCTGAAATTTCCAGGATGTAATCTTACGTCAGGGTGGCGCGGATCTTTGTTAACATCTGCTCGCACATCATCAGACATCTTGGCACGTGAAAACATCCTGGAAAACGTAAACGCGCCATGAGATCATTACCTCCATAAATACTAATGACATTAAGGTATATCAAAATGAGCATTCTGATTCACCTGTTTCAATTTAAAACTAAGATAAAGATAGAATTATATTTGAGTCTCGCACTAGGGCTTAAGTTTATAAGGGAGGGAAAACATCAGGAAGAAACCATCAAATGAACTAAATATCAAATAATTAAAAGAAAATTAAGAATGTTTGAAAAAGTTCATTTGACAGCCAATCACATGATTTATGATTGTAATTCATGAAAATATTATAAAACTTTTTTTTTTTTTTTTTTTATCAGGCATGAGAACTTGGTTTCAAATTGGTAGACTGAAGTGTACAGAGAGTCTAAGGGCGTATTCCCAGAGCTTTTAGATCGATCTATCCCCGCGGGGAGTCTTACTAGATTACTGTCCGAAAATCCGGCTTAAATGTCCGCCCTCCAACTACAAGCTGTAAGGTGGTAATTAACTTTCATGTCTGCTTGGCTAACAGCTATTTAGGGTGAACCCCCAGGGAGTTCCGTAGGTTGATCTAGTTTGGATCGATATAATCTCTGGGAATGGGGTCTAAAGTTCACATACAGCTGTGACATATTCCACCACATCACACACCTTTAAAGGGGCCTCCCTTGAAGTCCATGTTAACTTGGCCCTCTTGGTTCAGGTATCCATACCACTCTCCCTTCTCCACATCTGAAAACTGAAATAAGAAAAAAAGGATTTAATTTCATAATTACATGTATGAATATCTAATGATGTCATTGTAGAAACACATGAAGAAATTAGTCTTTATACAATGCATTTTAAAAGCTTAACTGAAGACTGCTCTATTGATCACACTGATCATTAACGTAAAAAAAAAAAAAACAGTTTACATGTTTCATGCTGTAGTCATAAACTTGAGCAAATTTCTCAAGATAAGCCTGGTCCTGGGTTTGGTCATACGCCATAAGAAATGCAATCATAGCCTCGTTATGAGGCCACCACAGCTTCATGTTCCACTCAAGCTGGGTGGGCGAGAGTCCATCTACATCCAGGAAGTAGAACAGGCCCTCGTGTTCCATGTCCCAACCTGTGTTGAAGGGGTTTATGATGAACTTCTCGATGGCTGTCTCCTGCAATTTTCTGTCCTCCTTTTTAATGGCATATTGAAGCAGAAACCACCCACATTCAATGGCATGGCCTAAAAGGGAAATATGAATCAATTTACAAAAAAACATCTCCCCTTTTTGACACTGGCAATAGCAATATTAAAAACCTTCTAACAGTATTAATTCATCTTCCTCAGCTTCACTTTTTCTTTTCAAACTCTCCCTATAAACCATCAACTCTGACATCACTAAGATGAAATTATCAAACAATCAAGTTTTATCTGCTTTGTCTTCACCTACCAGGGTTCATTAACCTTCCTTGGCTGCCTGGCATTTCTGTTCCTTCTGGTGACACGTTCTCCAGTATTACTGAGCCTTCTCTCTGAAATATGATGAATAGAAGTGGCTGGTATACAAAGACTGACGAATCAAGGAATTCAAGCCATTTTTGTATAGTGTGTGTGTGTGTGGGAGTGTATGTGTAAGTGTGTGTGTGTGAGACTGCATGTTCATGAATGTGATTGATACTGCTACTTGATGAAACCTGAAACCTTTTTTTGTTTGTTTGTGAAAAAATGCAGAAATCCATAGATTCTACTCTATTTTCCTTGGATGAATAAACCATCTTATTAATCCAAGTCATCTCCCAATAATTACATATATAAGTTCATCAATTCATCAGCTATTAGTCACTTTTAATTTAAATTCAGATTTTCAAATAGAATACCCCCCTCCCCTTTAAAGATCACATGTAAATGATCTTTATAAACAGTAATGCATACATGTAGTGTCCTTGGCAGTACATTGCTTTTATACCTGCACATGAAAAAGCACTTGCTGCACACACCACTTCTCTAGTTCCTCATATGCTGTGTTAAGAGACTCATCTCCACTGGTCAGTTCATGAATTAAGCCCAGCAGTATCATGGGTACTGCCAAGCTATTGGTTGGTTTGACGCCAGCCAATTTTGTGATTCCAATTTCAGAATCATCAACTCTCACCCAGTGAATGATCTTGGTCATCACAGACAGTGCTTCTTGCTGCAGTGAAAAAGAATTAATTGGTGAGCATACTAACATTTGCCAAAAAAGCCTTTTTTGGATTAAAATTCCCAACTTGAAAAGTGCATGTTCACATTTTATTGATGCTTATATGTTAAACTTGTATCTACCGGGTATAGTGAACATGCTGTGTTTCTCAGCAATGCACTAAAACTGAAAATATGTCTTGATTCAGTTTAGCAATAAACAATATGCATTCAAAATCATTATAACACCAGTATTTTCTATTGCATACTTGCACATCTGTTGAACATGTGTTGAATATTTCATAAGTGTAAAAAGATATGAGAAAATAAACTACCAGTATCCATAGCTCTGCTGACTTAGTACCGATACCTTGTATTTTTCCTGCTTGGTTGCCTTGGCAACCTCCAACATTCCCATCACATAGAAACACTCAGTGAAGATAGTCCTCTGCTGTTTGATTGGTTTTCCATCTCGAGTGGTCACAAAATAACATCTGCCAGTGGTCTGTTCCTTTATGTGCTTGATCATGAAATCTGCACCTGTGAAGAAAAGATAATAATAATAATAATAATAATAATAATAATAATAATAATAATAATAATAATAATAATAATAATAATAAATGTTTGAAAATTAAAGAAGTAAATATAAAAAAAAACAGCAAATGTTATGAGTCTTTATATCTTTTTTAAAATGTAATAATCAAAGAAAAACAGAGTCATAACAATGACCAAATCTTAAAACAAATAATAGAAGGAATCTCAATACTGGAATCCTGTCAAATATTTTTTCAATGAAAATATGCAGAAATGGGTGGACTGTGCACAACAGTAAAAATAAACCACTGATGATGTTTGTCTTTACCTTTCACAGCAGCCCTGAGAAGTTCTGGCCTATGGAACCTCTCCACTTCATTATACAATTTAGCATACGTCCAGACCTGAAGTTTGAGAAAGACTATTATAATAAAAACAGATTGTGTTGATGTGGTGTTAATGACATGCAAGTTGAATGATATAATTTTTCATCTATTTATGGAGAAACTATAAAAGTTTTATTTTCATAATAACAGGATCAAGCATGTATGTGCATTAAATATTGAAATACCATGATTTTCATTTTTTTAAAACTGAATCTATGGTTTATCATCTGTTCATTTACCTGTCTCCCTTGCAGCCAGCCATATTTTAGGTCATCATAAATCTTCCCATCCTTCCCCAGACAAGCAAAGAATCCACTAAAATTACAAATACAACACAAGATACTTTAGTATCCACATTGTAGAAGGCTAAAATAGTGCAATATCGAAGTCGAGAATTTCTGCATATGGTAACTTTCATATTACATAATATATATGTAACATCTCAAATCATTAAATGGCAAAACAATGATTCTGAAAAAAAAAACAAAAAATTAAATTCTCATGACAAGTACTATATCAACTTAACTTATACTTTACTTCTTGGTGAATAAAAGTAACATTAATCACTATATTAATTCTTTCAATATTCATGTCATATTGTTGCAATTCTTTACAAAATTTTGCAATACTATTTGAAGTAATAATATTAATGTTCTTAACAAAATGTTTGCAATTTTTTTCAAGAAAATGCACAATCATCCAACTTATGCCAAGCAAATCTTGATTATCACATCATCTTTATCCAATTTCAAATCTAATTTTAAGGAAGATTTCACTTACTAGTAGCATTAGGCTCTACTTCAAGACTGGAGTAAGAAAAATTATGTATTATGCAATGTCCTATTATAACCATTTATTTTGTCTTAAATAGTTCCCCAGTAATTATTTCACAGATTTTTCACTAATAAAAAAATATCAGCAAGTTCCTTATTAAACTTCAAATTTGAACCCCCCCCCAAAAAAAAAAAGATTTTTCAAATAATTATTATACATTGAATTTCAATGAAATAATGTGATCAACTAAAGTCTAATTATTACATGTATTGCACTATTTAAATTCTCTAAGTGGACAAAAATATTATCTATACAACATGTACTAGTAATATTAATTGTGTCAACATTTTTACAAACCCGAATTCTTCATCATGAGAATGCTTAAGCCAGAAGTCTACGCAACGATCCAAGTCTGCAGATATCCTTTCCAGAAACTCTGGGATTCTCATTTCCTCTATACTAAATGGAACACTCATCTTTCTTTTAAACATCTGTGGTTTCTGAAAACAATGCAATATTACAGGACCCCCATATACTTGTAGTATCTATATTTACTAAGTGTATACACAGTGCACATAAAGGTATACGTATGCCTAACCATATATAAAGACATTGCATGCATGTAATTATGACTTTGCTTGACTAAATTTAACTAAATATTGACATATTCTGCTACACGAACAGAATACGTAAATTTTCACTTGATAATTTATTCCAGTAATTAAGGCCAATTCAATATTAGTAATACGGACATTTTGTACGTCATGGTGAAATCAAAGTTTTCAATAATAGGTCACTGTACGTTTTCTACCACCATCCTGCATTGTGTGTTTTTATTTTAGGTAACAAACATGTAATCACAATCTTCACATGCCGTCCATACTTACAGAAATGTAAGTCAGATATATACCTAAGATATATGCTTGTTCATGCGTGTTGTCAAGACCAAGAACAGGTATATGCTCTAAAATAGTTCAAAGCTACTTAACATGCTTAACAACAGATGGGTGCCGCCATTTTGACTTTCGTTTTCTAGTCACATGATCTGATAAAGGTCAACCTTCGCCAAACAACTACTTCCTGGACTTAATGCAGCTTTAATTTCAGATAAATGGTACCCTAATCAAACACATGAGCGATTTTTATGTAAAAGTCTGACCAAAAGCTTCTACAGAGTCCATTATTTATGCGACATACTTTCAACACTAATCGAGATGTTACGAGATAACACGTGAGTTGCGACGCCCCCCTCATCAAAAATGGCACTGATCACTGGGAAGACGACGTTAGACGACACCGTGCCGTTAATATGCTCAGTTGAGACCGCACAAAATGTCGGAGATCATGTGGTGAGTAGTCTTATGTTATCTGTTCATGTGTCACTTTCGAATGGTTTTCCATACGTGCTGTAAACTTCCGGAAGCGAGTTTGTTTTGATCACGACGACCGCGAATGATCGCAATTACAAGGTATATGCTGAAATAGGAGCGCTGTATACAGCATGTCTAGCTGTGTCACTTTCACCTGTGATGTAATTTTATTAATTTATGGTCGTTTAAAAGGGGTAACGACTGTAGATGTACAATAAACACTTTTGTTTAGGCAAAAGCAAATGACTTTCCCTTTTACAGTGAACATAATTGCTATTGATTTTCTAAAAATAGAACACAGCGGTGTCAACCTCATGTGATATAGTTTGGAATCGATTTATTGCTTCATTTTGCGTATTGAACTCTTGAACAGCCATTCAGTTATGAGTTGATCAAGCCATTTTATGTGTCCCCCACCCCAGCTGAAATTACCATGGAACTTTTAAACATTGCCAATCCCACCAAAAAAAGTTTATCTTTTGTTTTGGCCACAACACCCAAATCACAGTGGACAAACAAACAAACAAACAAACAAACAAACAAACAAACAAACAAACAAACAGAGAGATTAATATATGAATGAACAAATAACATAATTTAACAGGTTAATGAATTGATAAAAAGAAAACAACATCCAGACTGACAGATACAGTATATGAAAATATAAATTTTTAAAATGATAGAAAGCTTGCACGAGTTAACCATGCTATGACTGCAAATACACTGGCTAATACATAGGCTAATACACTGTACATGTTCATAATAAATAAATATCAACAGACATTATCGTGAACATGCTAGTGTTGGGTCTACAGGGTACCCAATAAGTTTTGAAGCAAAAAAAAAAAAAAAGTTCTTCATTTTGTGGTCTCTCTATAAGAGAACCTAAATTTCTTTCTTGATCTAAATTTCTTTTTCTGTATTTCAGTCATATGAGATCAAGGTACAGAGAGGGATAGCAGCAGAGAAGGTATGGACAGTCAACAAGAGGTACAGCGACTTTGTAGCTCTGGACACGTGTCTTAAGACTGCCAATATTGACCTACCACTGCCCCCAAAGAAAGTGTTTGGGAATTTTGACAGAGAATTTGTAGCAGACAGAAAGAATGGATTACAGGTACAGTAAGGTTAAGTAAATTTAATAAAAAAAGGTCAAATGTATATGACTGAATAAGGAAAAATTGTTTAATCTTGTGCCATTGTACTTATTACTAAAAGCTAATTAATGAATGTTCCACACTTGACCATTTTCTAAATCTACGATATTGTAATATTTAAATATGTCACTCAGATGCATTAAATCAGATTTGTTGAAATATTGTAGATTTACAGAAAAAGTTATAACAAATAATTTATATTCCTAAATACAAAGAACTGATATTTTGTGTATCCTTTAGACCTACCTGGAAGCCATTCTGAGGAATCTTCTCTTAGCATCCAGTGCATTTACCAAGAGGTTTTTGGATGAAGGACATTATTCGAGGAATTTTCAAGGTGAAATAAATGATGTTTCTCTTTGAAGCTTGATGGTAGACTAATATCAAATATTTTATCATTTAGACAGTTTAATAGAAATTAAGATTGAGTGATTTCCCCCTAGTATACTATAATATTTTACACTTCTTGAAATATAAAAGAAACACAAAGGATTTTGTGCACTTTGGAAGCATTTGGTAAAAAAGACATGGATTTTTTTTGCTTACAAATAGTTTTTCATTTCCAGAGGAGGCACTGCAGCATGTTTCTATGTTCTTTAGATCAGAACCAAAATATGAAGTCATAGAACCTCTCCCTGACATAGGTATATGTGAGATGTGTGCACGTGTATGTGTTCATAAGTGCATACAAGCATGTCTTACTAAAGGTCACATTTTTTACAGAGCAGTAGTGTTAGCATATTTGCAATCTTTTGCTAAATTGATAAATCAAGAACAAGAAAAATAATGAAACTGATTAATAAACACTAAATAATTATAAAAAATATTCTCTGGTGAATCTTGTATAAGTTTGTCTGAACATTTTAATTGACATTTTGATATAAAAGAGCCCCACTGGTAAACCTGTGTCCTTTGTTTGCACTTTGTTAGGTTGGAGGATAAGGAAGCAGTATTTCTTAGTGAAATGTGCAGATCAGCCCAAGCTGAAGCAAGTACTCTCATGGGTAAGTCTGGCTGAGGAAATATTTCCTTAACTTTTAACAAAGATGAAAGTCTTCCAGGTTTTATCTAGGAATCCAGGCATATGGGTGTTGTATTTATGCCTCCAGACCCCCTCCCCCTCCACCATACGAGGCTGTGTACCTTACGTGCTTGCATTATAGGATTTTTAAGGTCTGTCTTTATCCAGGCCGGTAGCCAGGGGGGGTTCGGGAGGTTCGAAAGAACCGCCCCTTTTGCTGGGAAAAGGTCCACTCTGGGTAAAAATTGATTTAAGTATATTACGTTTTTATGGGAAAAGGTCCACTTTTTCAGAAAAAGAACCCCCCTTTTGAAATTGCTGGCTACGGGCCTGTTATCAGTGTTTTAAGAAAATTTGCAATCTACCAAAAATGAAAATGTGAAAGTCAAGTGAATCAGAAATGATAAATAGATGGTTTTTCTGTTTCATTACTTAGAATTTAAGAAGCACAGTGATATATTTATATATATATAATTTCACATATGAAATAAAATACACTGCTGTATTTTGACTTTTCACTTATATCTTTTAGTGTAATTATGGCCCTGACAAGTTTTTACAGGACAAAGACCTGACTGCAATATTCAAATTATTTTCCAATTTTCAAGTAAGTCTGTCTTTCTGTTCTTTAATCTATTTTAAAGTAGATGTATAGCCATAGGCAGAATTGTGTCTGTTAACAATTTGGTTAAAATCTTCTCTTATCTGCAGATATTTATCCTTCATTTTGTAATAAATTTTATATTTCAAACTATTGATTTTGTATATAACTTGAGATTATAGGAACCCTATATATAAACAGAAGTTCAATTCAGTTGTGTTATGTATTGTAGCATCCATATATCTATCCAGTGGGGTTTGGCTATGCCAATGAGAGCGGAGGACTGACAATTAGACATTACAATGAACAGGGCTCATTTAGGGACAATTTATGTAGGGTAAGAGATGGAAAGAAATTTGGAAAAAGTGATTTATATGGCTGTGGTAATAAACGTGAAAAGAAGAAATGGAATATGTTGTGGAGTAAATTATGTCAAAGACAGTTTTTTTAATCCTGTAGCAGCTAGTGAAATAGTTTAATCACAAATGAAATATATTTAGTTTTCACCAAACGTTCTACGTTATGTGCTGTCACTCCAGCCTTCTTCAAGTGTCAGTCTGTAAAGGGCTGTTTTATAGGGATGTTTTATCACAATATTTTAGAAGATATTGTTATCATCTTTATTGTACACACATTTGTCAAACAATTTTAAAGTATTTTTCAAAATGTAGTTATGCTGATGATCCACGTTGTTTTTTACTCGTGTCTTATTATCCATTATTCATTCTCATCTTTATTGACTTTGTATGATTTGCAGGCAAAGCCAAAAGGCCACTGTCTCAAAAAGTATGGAAATCCAAAAACAAGAATATTTATGCAGTTGCCAGATGTGAAGTTATTCGGAAGACAGATTTTAGAAACCTTGAAATTTTTACATGATAAAGGGGTGCCCTATGGTGAGTATTGGTCTCTGTAAGGGGCAATGAAGTGAAAATCCTTTTATGACCCCAAAACCCCAATTGCACCAGTTCACAAGTTCACAAGGGGGTGGGGGGTGGGGAGGCAGGCGCAGTTGCCCTTATCTTCTTTTTTTATCATCAGACATAAGAGGGAGGAAATATATAGAGTGCAGGAAAGAGATGATGAGTATATACTGTGCAAAGGGTATTTATCTGAGCTTAGGATTGCAGAGTACACTTAATACCAAAAACTACAGATAATTTGAAAATTATAAAAATAAAAGACAGTTGAGAGCTCAGTGTTGTAGAGTGCTATTTTAAAATCCAAACACTACAAATGATTTGAAAATTAAAAAAAATAAATAAATAAAAGAACTGTTGATTTTACTCACAGCTCATGAACTTGTTTCCAAAAGCACTGTCTCATATTTTCCCTCTCTGATTTCCAGGTCATTTACACGCAGGAAACATTCTATTGCATGATGGGAAGTGCAAACTTACAGAACTGGAGAACTGGTTTCTGGGATTGCCAGCATATTACAGACCGTATTATACACAGTTTAAAAAAATAAATGTGAGTATTTTAAGGTACAGTTTACTCAGATCATTCAAATGTACTCTCATCATTCAAATGTACTCCCATCATTCAAATCAATTAGGAATCACATCTACAAATTAGAATTATTTTGTAAAAAATATATACGTAATGACAGCTTTTTCTCTCAATCTTTCCATTTCAGACCCTAGAATCTATAGATGTGTATAGTTTTGGTCAGTTATTGTATGAGCTGTCCACTGGGGTCCAGTTGGGCTCACCAACCTGTGATGTCTTTCCTCCCTCACTGCCCCCAGAAGTCAGTAAGTAGACTTGTGCCCAGTACAACTTTACAGTGAAAATCATTCTGTAAGATGTTCACAGTGGTGCTATGTTAGTAAGATATTCATTGTGGTGCTCTCTGTATGTATATGTCCTGTGTAGGCGCTGGAGATATGGAGTGTATTCATATCATGGATTGGGTTCGGACACAGTGTGACTAGACATGTGTCGGGGGGGGGGGGGGGGGGGGGGAGTTTCGACCCCGACTGAATTTTTATNGGGGGGTATCCAAAAACATGAACAAAGGTTCAGTAATGTTTCTATAAAAGCATTATGACCCATGGAAGTTGATCACAGGATGTCTGTGTTAGAACCTGCTTGAATATTTTTGGTCAGTCAGTGCATTTTGGTATTCATAGTAATCATGTCAACAAGCTGGGGTTAGTACTGTAGGAACTATCTATCAGATATGTGTTATGTATTGATATGTAAAGGATGCAATGGGCTCCATGTACATAATTATGAAGTCTATTAGGACATTATAGGTGAATATTTTGTTTTGCCTGATGAAAAGGTTGATGGTTCAGCGCCTCTTTCATCTATTCTTCTATATTCCAGGGTCAGTGTTGGAGAGCATACTGACACAGGAAGCCTGTAAGAATGGTTTACCATCTGTGACAGATCTGCTACAACACACGTAAGTAGATACACCTGATGAACTGAGGAAAACTTCAGTTTCATGCTAAAAATATGCCACTTGAAATAAAGTTTATTGTTATTTTTAATTAAAAGACTTACTGGTTTTTTAAAAATTTCTAGACCTTGTATTTGTCATGTTAATGACATCAGAACATCAAAAAGTTTGATGCTAAATAAATAAATAATTTAAATGTATACTTGGCAATTGCAATACTGGTGTTATGATTTTCAAAGTAAATATTTTTAGTAATTATTTTATTTTCTAGGCTGTTCTGTGATGTGCACCTCCCCAGTACAGATAAACCAGCTGTGAAGATTCCCAGTAAACTGAAAGAGGCAATCAAACTAGCCAAAGAACAAATGGAGAAGAGGCTGAAGGAAGAACAAAAGGCGGTATGAGATTTCTTTGAACAGTTTTGATTCTAGTAAACATTAGAAGATTAGGCTTTCTAGAATAGGCTTTCTACTCTGGTTTTCTTCACACCATTCCCACAAGATGGGACTAGATTATGTTAGAAAGGTGAATGATGCATCCAAGGCAAAGGTTTTAGATCTGTTAGCTCTTATGATGTGGAGCACATCAAACTGTTAAAAATTTTTTATCAATTTTATATAAAAATGTCCATGGGGATTATGAATATCTTATTAAATTTGAATCAAATGTTCTTAAACTATACACTTCAAATTTTTATACGACGGCAGCTTTAATTTTCATCATTTGATTCTTTTTTTGACATTATTTATTTAATGCAGATAGGATACAGATCCTATAAATATTTTAGACAAGAATGGAGGAGGACCACGTGGGAAAAGGTCATACCCTGATAATTCAGGACAGAGGATCTGAAAGACCAAAGACGATGTTTTAAAACATTATACTAAATTCTTATTACTTATTTGGTTGTCTTGCAGATCCACACAGTGAGGAGGAGATCCAAAGCTCAACAATTCCACATGTCAGAGGAAGAGAAGAAAAAGAGGAGGAAAAATAAAAAGGTATCTTTCACTCTCACATACCTCCAAAGTTTTTAAAGGTTCAGTGTTACTTTATAAACTATGAAATAGACGACCCTTTGAATTTTATTGTTTAAAAAGTGAATATGTAAAGGTAGTTTAAAAAGAATGCCAGTTGAGTTTAAAAAGAATGTTAGTTGCATGTTATTAATACTCTGAAGTGCATAGCAAATTTTAATGCTTGTTTCATCATTTCTAAAATCCTTGGCAAAAGTTTTTTTTTTTTTTTAATTTTAAGAAATCTCTGGCAGAATTTATTTTTGTTTCTCATTTCACAAAAAAGAAATTCTTGGCAGAAGTTAAATTTTATTTTTCCACTTCACAGAATAATAATCACTGGCAGAAGTTAACTTTTATGTCTCCTTTCACAGAAATACCTGACAAAAGTTAATTTCTATTTTTTCACTGCACAGAATAATAATATCCGACCAAATTCGAATATTATTTCTCATTTCACAGAAATCCCTGACAGAAGTTAAATTTTATTTTCCTATTTCACAGAAATCCCTGGCAGACTCGGAAGAGGGCAGTGGTAGCAGCAAGCGTGACAGTAATCCTCCCACAAGTCCAGGTCCTAGTAGTACCAGCTCTACACCAGCCACTCCCACAGCCCCCACGGCCCCCACGGCACCAGCTGCTCCTGGTGAGTACAGAGGTCAGGGGACTGACTTCATGAGGGATGAGGGAGTCCATAGTTGGCATTATTATATTTTTATAGGTTAAGCCCTTAGCCAGTAATTTCTAAAAAGTAGACCTTTTACAATGAAACTTAATTGTACCCAGATCAAGTATTAGCCAGCGCGGACCTTTTCCTGATAAAAAAGGCAGTTTGTTTGAACCCCCCCTGGCTATGAGCTTGTTTTTTGATCTGCACTCTTGCTTCATACTGAGAGCTACTACACATGGATGCACGTTGGGCAAGGAAAGTTTGGGAGGGGGTGTGGTTATGTCAAGGATGGGAGCTTTCATACTTATTACTTATTCCCTGCCTTCCACATGTATGTTTGAAAATATATAAAAAAAACTTCAGGTTTTCTTGCTTTTAATCATTTTTAAGATGGGAATTTCAGTGGAGGTTCAAGGGGCTTTTTACTTTTAAGTTGGCATTCTTTGACTCAATCTCTTCTTTTACTGACATTGAAAGTAAAATACATTTTGATCAATTTGAGGATTTTGCAAGCTTGGTTATTGGCTGCATATTGTATGTATATTTTATGAAATGAGTTTTTAGCTCAAAAATTATATATGCTGTAATGGTAATAATGTTCTGCTAGATAGAATAGTTTTTAACTGTTTATTTTGTTTTGCTAATTGATAATAGAAAATAGGCAGTTTAACCCTAGTGTCTGACATGTAGCTAGAATTTATAAATCATCATAATTCTTTTAAAACTACAGGATTTAGTGTTTTTCATTGACAAGTATTTCTTTTTTTATATAAATTGTATTTTTTCAACAAACCAGTAACTTAAGAGAAAAAATCACAAAAAACTGAAAGGAATATATTTCTTGATTTCTTTATAATGTCTTTCAATATTCAAGGACAAGTGAGTAGGTAAAATAATGTCCTAGTCTGTCCACATAGGGGCCTGTCTTTACTGTATGTTATGGTGTTTCTTTACTTACATTATATCTAGAACTCTGCATGTAGCCTCCAGCTATAGTTTTCTCCCAGAAGTACATGTTGGTAGCAGCTGTAGCAAATTATTATTTTTTCTACCTAAAATATTTAATCAGTCTCACATAGTGATCAGAAATTTTGATAATTATATGAATTGCTTATGCATTAAGTAATTTTTTATATTTCTTTATTTTGCCTACACCTCATTGTACTTGAGGATGAAACTGAAACTGTGGCATCTGTTCAGATATCATAGTATTTGTATTTAATTCCACACTAGCCCCACCTACCAAAAAAGGGGGAAAAGAATTCAATTCTCATTTAAAAGTAGCAGGTATTTCTGTTATCCGTTCTAGCACTAACCAAAATGCAAGGAGGTAAAAAATCTCCTTATTACTGGAAGCACTTAATGATAAAAGAAATACCACTGAATGTTTAAAAATTGCCAGTGGACCTCTGTAGCATGTTTTGTCAAGTTTTCAATGGTTTAGAACTCTGGTCATGCAGTGCTCTGTGAACATGTTCCACATGTTCTCGGTATGACGGATTGGTGTCATATATATGCATGCAAGCTGCATGAGGGTTTCCTTGCTATATACCAGTTACATGAATGGTTTTACTTTTATACTCTATCTGGGCGGAGAAAAAAAACACAAGGCCCTACAGTATTGAGTGTGGTATTTGATGTTGACGCCTGTTGGTTTATAAATAATTGACTGAATTCTTACCAGTTTTAGAAGTGAGTTTAGACTACTGTGTTTGAGGTTATCCCCTGTTCATTATTTTGTTATAGGATGATTCTAAGATTTTAGTTTTAGATGACGTTTTTTTTTTAAATATATCTTTCTTTTATAAATGTATTCTGAGCTGCATTCCCTGCTTTATATGTAACACTATACTTACATCAGTAAATATTCAGATAGATGTGATGTGATTTAGGTGCATATGAATCTATTGATTATTGTTACAGTATTGAGAAAAAAATTAACTATACTGACATATAACATTACAGTGATTTTGTTGAGAAGAATGATGAAAGAGCCTATTCATTTCTTGCGTTATGCACATTTGTTTTAATGTTGACTGAAGGTTTTATAACATTAAAACTAATACTTAAATTTAAAGGATTGCAGAAGCTCATAGAACTTTGATTTGCTATTGATTGATTGATTGATTTCCCTGTTTGCTTTTACAGATGAATGTAATGGTTAACGTTAAGACAGATAGTGACTTCTCTCAAGAGGTTGGTTTTGTTCACCCTGATATCTGTAGTGTTGTTTACTAACCATCAAAGTTCAGCAGTCTGGTTTGTTAACTCTTCACCAGACTGGTGGCTTGGACTAACAGGTCTCGGTGGGGGGACATTACTAGTCTGAATTAAAATTTTTCCAATTAACATCCAAGGGTGAAATCTGAAGATGATGGGTCATTTTATCTAAAACGAGTGCTGCTATTCTCTCAAACAGATAATCATGGTTGGCACTGTTGTTCCGCTTTTTGATAGTGACTTTGAATAATCTGAGGTTGTTTATTTGCGACTGTTACTTTGGACGAGTGGTGAACATCGCAGACAGGTGCTGGTGGGCATGCATGCATGCATGTTGGGGGCCAAATCCCTGTCCAGAATTTCTAAATTCTTCTTAACATATTTCTATATATAACAGCTTAGTTTTGAGAAGTGACAGAAAATCTAGATCCATTTTGGATTCAGAGTCTACCTTTTCTAGCCAAAAGAGAGTTATGTTTAAGACCTCCCCCTCCTTCCTGTGTATGGGCCTGGTGTATTTTAAATAAGCATGTGGTGGCAAATTAACACAAACCTTCTAACATTAGGCACCAGTAAAGATATAATGTGCTGGGAGCAGCTGTTTTAACTGTTCGTGAATATCAACCATTTTAACCCTTTCTCTCCCAGGAAAACTGATGGTATTAAGGGTTCATAAGGGTTAATCACTTTCACTTTCATTTTCACTTCTGTGGTGGTTGTGGTAGCTGTACTTTTACAGGCTATGAAGTGAAAATGTTTATATTTGGTAACAGATATTAGGCATATTTTGCTCTTTACTCGGGTATCAAGGAAGATATGGGTATCATGTTTAAGTCTATATAATGGTGTTGGTTGATAGGATTCATGGTTTTCCTTCAGTTACTACAAGCACAGCCATGAAACTTCTGTATAATATAACCCTTGTATACAAAACTTATAGTACACTTAGTCTAACAGTATTGAAGTACTATAGCTAATGATGTAAGTAATATATTAATACAATGTTTATGAGAAAAGAAGAAAATATATCTATGCTTTTATCATTGTAACAGTAGTCTGTGCTTAGGATTAGAATTAGGAATTGACACTCTTTGGCTCTTAGCTTTCTTTTGAACTTATCAGAAATGTTTTATCTAAAACTTATGTACTTGTTGCCTTATAATGTTAAATTTCAAGTGTATTAATTGCAGTTTTATTTGGAATTCTTTTCTCCAATATATGATCATATGTTCCATTTATTTACTTTCAGCACCACCACCACCACCACCTCCTCCCGTGGGGGGTGCACCCCCTCCTCCACCCTCCCCAGCAGCGGCGTCCACCCCACCCCCTTCCTCCGGTGGCCGGGGTGCACTGCTCAGCTCCATCACCAGCTTCAGCAAGGGAGGGTTGAAGAAGACCGTCACTGTGGACAAGAGTGCCCCTAAGATTTGAACCTGACATCTGGGACCTCTCTCTCTCTCTAAACCTGGCTGATTAATATTACCATTTGTCTAGAATAATTATTTGTTACATTATGGTGTTTTTAGATTAATCAGCCAGGCTGGGATATAGAAGCAATACTGGATTTTTGACTCTACATTATTGCCATGCTTTCAGTTATCCAAGCAGACAGATATATTTAAAAGGACTTTAGTTTCCGTTATTGATATCAACTTTCTGTGACATTTACAAAAAAGGAAAAGGAACTGTTAAACATGAGGCAAATATTTGCATTTGTTCTGCAGCACAGCTAAATTTATATCCCATTACATGCAGCCTTAAACAGCTTTAATAAGTAAACATATTCTCTACTGGCTGATACCTTATATTGCACTCAGAGACATGGGTGTTATTTGAAATTGCAGATGTTCGATTCCGTGTTGTGAGTGACAAAGGGCAAGTAGTGCCTGCAATATTTGTCATCATTTAATATTCACCAGTAAATGTTGTCTACCTATAAATAACAGAGAGAGAGAGAAGTGTGTGTGTGTGTGTGTGTGTGTGTGTGTGTGTGTGTGTGTGAGAGAGAGAGAGAGAGTGAGAGAGAGGTGGTAATTATGAGACAGATCAAAAAAGGTGCTTGACAATAAATGAAATGTCAGCATGAAAAGTGTGATAATGTAAACATTTCAAAGAATTTCCAAGCTATATTAATATCACCATGGGATAAATTTTATGTGTATTTCTCATATTAAATATAAATTGAAAAGATATCAAAAATTTGGTGCTCAAATGTGACAAAACGATATGTGTATGATAGTTTTAACTCGTTACACAAGATTTATGCCATATTCAAGTATTGTTGGAGGTGTTTTAAATTTTATTTACAAGTGGTAATGTTATCTTTATTGATTTTATGTTTTTGAGGTAATTTGTAAACTACTTAAATGTTTGAGTTGGATAAGGTATATATTCAAAGATGTATTTAAACTAAATAGAAGTTATGAAGCAAAAACTTTGTTTACAAGGTATGAGGACAAGGTGCTATAATGGTACTTGAGTAACCTTTGAATTATCTGCAGTGTTCCAAAGAGATGGGTAGTTCCTTGACTTTCTTTTGGGTGAAATTGATAAAAATGGCTACTGGATTTCAGTTTAATATGGTCAGGAGGAGGGCCACATTTTAGGCTCTCAAATAATTCCCAGTATGGGTTGCTTTATTTTGAATAGTGAGTTTCTAATCTAATTATTATTATTGCATTTAAATTTAATAGACCCTGTATAGAAATCCACCCCTCTGACTTGCTTTGCCTTGTACATGTTTTGGTTTACAGTTTTACATCGTTAGTATTGAAATTTTGTTCGATGCTGACATGAGCACAAAAGCCGGTGGGTTTTGTATGTGGGTTAGTGTCTCGATTAATTTAATTTTTTTTGTCACTTCCAGGTTTCATATATTTTTAAGTTGCCTCATTCTAAAGAAATTATATAGCTTATTTGTCACTTATTTTGTTGTTATATTATATTGTTTCCTTAACTTTGCCCCCAAATTTGATTTTGACCCAAAAGAATGCCTGAAACTATGTAAAAATGGCTCCAATGCAGACATGAGCCTATTCCCCAGAAAAGTAGAATTCTGCATTTTTTAAATTCAATTCTGATGTTTTCTGAAATCCCTTAAGGCTAGGTGTTGGGTCCCATGATAAATGTTCAGAGTTTTGTTTTTAGGCTCATGTCTGCCTATGTCTTTCTTTCCAAAGCAGCTATGTGCATTATGAAATCATCACCATTGCTTATTATGTCATTTTTTATGCTTTATATTGTCATAATTATCCAAGAAATTGTGTGAAATCTGTGATAAATCTGGAACCTTGTTTTCTTTTAAATGGATCTATAATCAGAATATAAGTAGTAAACTCAGAGTGCCTGTAAACCATATGTATAAAGGATTTTTTTGTTGTATGACAGAAGTAATTTTCAAAGAATAAACAGTGTTTATTTTGTCTGATGTCTTTGGTTCGTTTTCTAAGGTAGTGTGGTTAAAACTCCACAAATGAACTTCACACTGTTATTTAAAGCATGTATCATATAAAACCTGTCTAGCAAGAGATTATCCATTCCTCTTCATTGTTTCTTAGAATATCAAATGGTCTCTTTAATGATATTGGAACACTATATACTTATTATGAGAGGTAAAAAAATTAAATACTATTGAATCTGTCTATATCAAATGACTGCATGGTAATAATTATTGTAACTGAATAGACGTGGCGACTGATCATCTGATGGATGTTTTCCTGGCTGATTTATCAAATAAAATATCTAATCTAATATATATATATATATATATATATATATATATATATATATATATATATATATATATATATATATGATGGAACAAAGGGTGCTTTGAAGTTTTTTTATAAGTACCACCACCGGAAACAGGAAACGGGCAATACATGGAATGAAAATAGTTTCAGGATATCGTCTACATTGCGGGTTGAAGATGCCTTAACATTTCACTAGTTGAATAGAGTAGACATTAATACAAAGTGTTTGAACTGGAATTTCGAAGTGTGTATCTCAGCATATTTTGGAAGAATTATCAGCCAGCACACAGTATTTCCCATGGCAGCCAGCTACCAGACGAGAAAAAGAGATGAACAGGAGATACGGCGTAAATTGGAAGAAGAGTTCAGCTCCTTGACCAATGCTGAGGCTTTAAACAAATGTGTAACCATTATCGACAATGGGTAGGTGTAATTTAATAATGAATCAATTAATTGTTTGTCATTTGTTGATTTCTTATTTTTATTCATGAAGTATTTCAACTCCATAACTTTTCAGGGTGGAAGAAGGCAAGAAACGCGGCTTAATGGACTTTGATACCATTCGAGAGAACATCCTGAACCTATCAGAACTGCCTTCAACAGTCCGAATTATGGATTTTGGGGGAGGTTCAGGAACCCCCATGTCAGCCATTTGTAAAACACTCCAAGCCCTGAACAAAGATGCCATCGTCAGCGTGGAAGAACCTCATGAAGAGTCCTTAGAAAAGTACAAGGGATGTATTGAGAACTTGGAGAATGCTACTCTGGATGTGGCCTACTCTGGACGGTTCCAAGATTACTTCGGGAAGTCTGTGGAAGAGCTGAAGTCCATTGGAGCATATCCTGAAGAACAACAAGATAGGGTGCTTGCCATACATTCAATATACCATGTTTCACGTTGGTTAGATGATTCCTGTGATCCCCATGAAGACATCAGACAAGCTGTCTTTGCCATGTATGCGATCCTCAAGCCCGGGGGGTTGTTGGTTATTGAGTTTGAAGGTGGGGAAAACTACTTCATTTGGAACACCTCTCTGCGTTGTTTTGAGGTTCTTTTTCCTAAAGAAGTCGTGAACCTCAAGAAGATAAAGGGGGCTAGGCGTTCTTTGTTATGTAAAGGAAAAATTGCAGATATCCTGAACGAATCATTCCCAACCTTTACAGCTTCTATACAGCACATGGTGGCGAGCTGTGGATATGTGCTACCATCACTGGCGGAGGTTGGAGCCTATGTCTTCACCATGTACTTCGAAGGTTTTACAGGGGACACGCCCAAGTTTGACAATCGTCATTTATCATTTTGCATGGACTTCGTCCAGAGAGATGGCAGCAAGTATGGCCTTTCCCAAGAAGAGGACGGAATGTGGCGGATGTCAAATGTTACACACTTTATCACTATTAAGAAAAATTTAAGTGCCTAGGCTTGAACTGCTTTTATACTAATTACCCCAGGCGTGTGGTTTATTTCACAATGGTATTACCAAGGTGTGGGAATTCTCTTTAATGATAACACAATTTCATCTAACTCTACTTATATAGATGGAGATACATTAAGATATGGGTCATTCCCAGCCATCGTACAATGACCGTTATGGACTATCAATTTAGACAAAAAGAAAGTTCAGCTTAAAATTGTTGATATTAATGTTTTCTTTTATTAGGTACATTTCAGCAATGAAATAATGCAACATTGCGTTTTCTGACTGTTGAAAACATGTTGACTGTTTGGGGGACATCTTAGGGTGAAATTCAAAATTCAATATTTGCACGACCATCTACTGTCAGTTTCTTGACAGCGTGACAACACCCTATGCTCGAGATGCACTGTGTAATGGCTTATTCTGAAAATAAATAATATAAACGTATTTTGTATATTTTCAAAACACTTTATTTTTACATACAGGTTAATATCAAATTTTAAATCTGCACAACAGGTAATACCAATGACAGCAAACTTTGTAACGAGCACGAGTCTTCATGCCCATGAGACTTCAAGTTCACCCTTTGAAAATGCCAGATAAGAAAAAGTGAAAATTTCACAAAAAGTGCATAAATTCATTAAAAAATAATCCAGATAGAACTGTTTTTCTAATTTGAGTTGTATGTCAATCCTCAGTAGCAGTTAAAAATAATAATAAGGGAGAGAGTTTTCTTTGTATAGCATTTGTGATGGCAGTGCACAAAGTAGTTTTTTGTCAATTTTGATGCAATATTACATAATGATTAACAATATAATTACCACCAAATTTCAAATCTCTACTATGAATAATATGGACGTTTAGAAAATGTATAATTTCCAGAAGTTAAAGTCAATTAGACTGCTTTACGAACTCAGGCTGCATTTTAGTCCGAAGCTTCCTTTTTGTAAGTTTGAGAATCATACATTACATGGTCATCATGGCGGCAGTGTCCAAAATAGGTTTTGATCCAATATTACAAATGCTTAACAGCATTATCATCATCAACCTTTAGTAATAAAACAAGTATCACTGATATTCAGAAAATGTGAATAGCAAAGGTCTTCTAGCACATGGAAGTTCAAAATCACATCTTGAAAATGCCAATATAAAAACATTAAATTTTCACAAAAAGAAAAAAAAAACTTGATTTAATAACTGTCAGAAAAATTAAATAACCAGACTGGCTTTTTAAGTGAAGCTGCATTTTAGTCCTATGTTTCATTCCTTTCAGTATAAGAAGAGTAAGTGACATGATTTTCCTTAAATTGTTACTACGGAGGCAGCGTCCCAAATAGGGTTTTCTTTAATTTTGATGCAATATTGCATAATGTTTAACAGCCTTATCACAACCAATTACAATCACTACCTTTAAGTAAACATTGCAGGTAACATGGATATTTAGAAAATGTGACTAGCAAAGGTCTTCAGGACCATGTAACTTTTAAAAAAGTTAAAAATGCCAAAATGTAAACATGATAACTGTACTGGAATGGGTATATTTCCATTTTCAACACCATTATCAACTATTATCAACACTCACATAAAACAAAATAATCAATTTTCCTTCATTTTTATATGATCAACTACAATTGTTAAAGTGGGAAAAATATCAATAGAACGATTTTAAATGTCCAATTTGCTCCATTCTGATATTCTGAACATAGTGAAGAATTAAAGCTGACAAACTGCAATGGTATGAGTTTATTTCCACTTTTGACACTATAACACAATACACGAAAACAGCATAACTTTTGAAGAACGACCAAATCAAGGTGATTTTCGAATTCGACCAGTATTTTAGTAAGATTGATCGCTCCTGTGAAATTCAAGACAGTAGACTTATCAGTTTTCAACGAAATGTGTAATCAATATGCTGAAAAAAGCTAAATAACTGCATAACTTTTAAAAGAAATGGTCCGATCATGCTGATTTTCAAACTGGACCTGAGTTTTATGAGTATTTATCAGTTCTGTTAGTTTGAAGAAAAAGGTAAAACGTTTTTTAACATATCGTGTTATCGCTGAAAGTGCACGGCAACGACAGACGCTGGTGACGACTAAAAAGCGGGTTACCTGTAGTTTTCAAACAAAGCTTCTGTGTTTCTACTGAGTTGGAGTATCTACTGCATTTTCGTGCGGACGCCATCACAGAAGGACAGAAAAACATGAATGAAAATTGTTTCAGGACATCATCTACAATGCGGGCTGAATTTGCCTCAACAGTCACTTTTGCTGAATTGAATAGACGTTAATAAAAATAGTTTGAACTGTGATTTCGAAGTGTGTATCTCAGCGTATTTTAGAAGAATTATCAGTCAGTCCACAGTATTACCGATGACAACCAGCTACCAGACGAGAAAACGAGATGAACAGGAGATGCGGCGTCGATTGGAAGAAGAGTCCAGCTCCTGAAGGGTATCACAAGGTAACTCTGAAGGGTATCACAAATGTGTCACTATTATCAACAGTGGGTAGGTGTGCTCCAATAATAAATCAAGAAATCATTTGTTTATCGTGGTTAGGTACTGTACTTGTCTTTTGATGAGAAGGAACCTGATTTGTTAACAGGTTTTGCAATTTACAAATCTAACTGGAGTGTAACACTGGAAAAAGCACTTTTCTATGCTTTTAAAAGTATGAATATTTATATTCTGTATCCTCAACTTAGTAACAACTTCGTTAACATCAAAACATCTATCGGAAAAACAGTGAAAATATAATCAGCGGATTAATATCCTTCTGTGTTTTTTCTACCCCTAAGTTTGCTACATGGTGTACGATAGTTTTATTGTGAACGTATATATCGTTGTTTACAGTCTTTAGCCAGTTGTTGCTACTAGCATCACCATAAGTGTGCCATTCTCGGCGTTTACCATTCAGAACACAACATTTGTTACACATTACTTTGCAGATCAAGCACTATAAGCCATGATACTACTAAACATGTACATATATACGCTTGAAGGAACAAACTGTAGTTAAGATATATTAGGATCACGCTACAGATTTAGATGGTTGTCCTCGAATTTGTTTAATTCATGTGGCATTAACTGAAGTAATTTGAGTAAGTGCCTGATTCTGCATCTATGTACATTTTCAGTTATCGGGCAGAACACACTGCAACATATCCCAATGGCAGTAAGATTTCAGACAGGAAAACGAGATGAACAGGAGATGCGGCGTAAACTGGAAGAAGAGTTCAGCTCCTTGGTTAACGCTGAAGCTTATAAAAAATGTGTAACTATTATCAACAATGGGTAGGTGTTCCCCAATAATAAATCAATTAATCATTAGTCATTTGTATTTTTTTTCATTTATTAAGTATTTCACGTCCTTAACTTTCAGAGAGGAAGAAAGTAGAAAACGCGGATTAACGTACTTTGATACCATTCGTGAGAACATCCTGAACCTATCAGAACTGCCTTCATCAATCCGAATTATGGATTTTGGGGGAGGTACAGGAACCCCTATATCAGCCATTTGTAAAACACTCCAAGCTCTCAACAAAGATGTCATCGTCAGCGTGGAAGAACCTCATGAAGAGTCCCTTCTGAAATACAAGAAATGCATCGAGAACTTGGAGAATGCTACTCTGGATGTGGCCTACTCTGGACGGTTCCAGGATTACTTCGGGAAGTCTGTGGAAGAACTGAAGTCCATTGGGGCGTATCCTGAAGAACAACAGGACAGGGTGCTTGCTTTACATTCCATGTATCATCTTACACGTTGGTTGGATGATTTCTGTGACCCTCAGGAAGACATCAAACGAGCTGTCTTTGTCATGTATACCATCCTCAAACCCGGGGGAATGATATTAATACAGATTAATAGTGGCGACATTGCTTTCATTTGGAACACCGCTGTGCATTGTTTTAAGATTTGTTTTCCTAATGAAGCCGTAAACCTAACGAAGGTAGCGGAGGCTAGAAGTTCTTTGCTATTTCAAGGGGAAATTGCCGGTATTCTGAACGAATCATTTCCAACCTTTAAAGCTTCGATATGGCACGAGGAGGCAAGATGTGATTTCGTGATTCCTTCGCTGGCAGAAGTTGGTGCCTTGGTCCTGTCCACCTATTTCCATGGTTGGGCAGATGACACTTCCAAATTTGACCATCGTATACTGTCATTTTGCATGGACTTCATCCAGAGAGAGGGCAGGAAGTATGGCCTTTCCCAAGAAGAAGACGGAATGTGGCGGATGTCAAATGTTACACACTTTATCACTATTAAGAAAGTCAAAGCTGATTAGGACTATATATTCTTATCTTTAAAGAAAAAATTGTGAAAGTATCAAAGAGTAGGGTTATTCTTATTCTTAACCAGGAAGCAATCAGCACATTGCATGGTGTAGGCTACTAGACATACATGTATTAGATACATGTTTGGGTTTATCCTGTTGCGTTCAATCCTGTTATGTTTTGTATTATTTTTTTCATGCAAATCATTACAGAAAGGGTTGCAAACGCTCAAAATTATTTTCAATTTGTTCTGTAGTTCTATTTTCTAAAATGCATGATAACACTATCATGATGGTACCTTTTTATATATTTCACATTGTTCAGAGTTTGTACACTGGGTAAAATGTGGTAATATAATGTGAAATGATAAAGTACACGTGTTCTAGAGGATAAGGGCAGCTGCAGCGTTCATATTGATAAGAGTTACCATTGTTTTCTTTGATGTTATTCAGTTAATATGACAGACTTTTTATTTACTTTATAGTGGCATTAGAAAAGTCAGCTTTAGGACATACAAACCAGACTGGCATCATTACCTTATATGAATAAAATGTTTCTGTATCCTATGACTCATTTTTGTGACATATCTCCTTGTTATGTGCGAGCTAAATTTTTTAGTTCACAATTGAAATTGGTCATGCAATGAGTGTAACCAAACCTCCACCAAGCTACAGCTGAAGCCAAACCAAGACCAACCGAAACTGGTCTTAAGAACCAAATGGTATTCAATTAGGCTGGGCCGGGGTCCGAGATAACAAAATAATGTTTTTAAGAACGTTGAAAGAACGTATGTAAACGTTAGGAGGGATATTTTCCATGAATGTTTACTTAATGTTTTTGGAACGATTTTGGAAATGTCACACAATATCACTTAAAGAACATGTACAAAACATTAAAAAATTTGTAAAAATAGGGCTATATGGCCCTGTATTGTATATCACCATTGTATTTGTCTATTAAGTAGGATGCTTATTTTGTTTTATTTCATTTATCGTTTAGTTTATCCTTGAAAAGTCTACTGATAATTTTTTAATGGTTTTAGACTTCAAATATGCTACAAATAACTAACCCCAACTCTCAGTTTGAAATTAGGCAACGTTTCTCGGAGCAATGACAGTGTATAACGATAATATAACGCCTACGTCACGTTTGCTGATGGGCTAACCAATACATAACCCTGTGGTAACGTTATCAAAATGTTCTGTGTAAGCACGGTTGGAGTTACCAGGAGCATTGGGGTTAATTAATGTCACCTGGGCAAAGTAATGAGGAATGAAATACTGCTCCTTGCGGACTACCATTCCTGTCACACCAACATTGACAAAAACCTTGATGTTTGAAAGCAAACTGTTATTACAGTAACCTGTTCCCCCACATGATTAAGTCTTTGAAATAGAAATTAAGTAGACGAAAACGCGCTGGTAATATTCGCAATGTTTTGCAGCAGATTTGAAGCAGGATAGAGATGCTGTGAAAATTACCAATTGAAAAGAGGCTAACCTATAGGCCTACTTATCAAAGTAGAAGGTTGCTGTATTTTTACTTCACTTTACGACGCATATATAAAGAAGAAGGCTGCTTCCGCAAGGCATGCTGCTTCGAAACTGCTGCACTCAGAGTATAAATGTGGTAATGAACTACTGCGGTGAAGCATAATGTCTAATTTCTACTGAGATTTTGTGAAGCATGGTTATAGTAGAATGGTACTTCTGGGGAGAATACACCTCATCCGTCCCTTAAATGTTTTGAGACATGGTGTCAGTGTGAAATGGGTCTACTGCGCTGAGGCGTCTACTGCGCAATTGTGCAGGCACCACCACAGAAATACAGGAAATACATGGAATAAAAATTGTGTCAGGATATCGTCTACAATGCGGGCTGTTTGAGGTTGCCTGAACATTTCACTTGTTGAATTGAGTAGACGTTAATAAAAGGAGTTTGGAGTCGAATTTCGAAGTGTGTATCCCAGCATAATTTGGAAGAATTATCAGTCAGTCCACTGTATTTCCGATGGCAGCCAGCTACCAGACGAGAAAACGAGATGAACAGGAGATGCGGCGAAGATTGGAAGAAGAGTTCAGCTCCTTGGCTAACTCTGAAGGGTATCACAAATGTGTAACCATTATCAACAGTGGGTAGGTGTGCTCCAATAATAAATCAAGAAATCATTTGTTTATCATGGTTAGGTACTGTACATGTCTTTTTATGAGAAGGAATCTGCTTTTGTTATCAGGCTTTGTAATTCACAAATCTAACTGGAGTGTAACACTTGGAAAAGCATTTTTCTTTGCTTATTAAAGTATGAATATTTATATACGGATTCTGTATCCTCAACTTAGTAACAACAAACGTAACATCAAAACATCTATCGGAAAAAACATCTATCGGAAAAAATAAACTAAAATAAAATCAGTGGATTAATATGCTTCTGTGTTATTTCTAACCCTAAGTTTGTTGTAGTGCGCGTTCACAATAAAACTCTCTTTTACGATAGTTTTATTGTGTACGCACCATAGTTGTTTACACTCTTTAGTCAGCTGTTTGGTATACTACTACTGGCTTCACAAGAAGTGTCATTCTCTGCGTTTACCATTTAGAACACTACATCTGTTACACATTACTATGAGACATGATACTAATAAACAGGTACATATATACGCTTGAAGGAACAAACTGTAGTTAAGATGTATTAGGATCACGCCACAGGTGATGGTTGTCCTCGCACTTGTTTAATTAATGTGACATTAACTGAAGTAATTGAAGAAAGTGTCTTATTCTGCATCTATGCACATTTTGGCAGAGTTAGCGGACAGAACACACTACAGAATATTCCAATGGCAGTCAGCTTTCTGACAGGAAAACGAGATGAACAGGAGATGCGTCGTAGATTGGAAGAAAAGTTCAGCTCCTTGGCTAATGCTGAAGCTTAAAACAAATGTGTAACTATTATCAACAATGGGTAGGTGCCCATATAATAAATCAATTAATCATGCATCATTTGTTACTCTGGACGGTTCCAGGATTACTTTGGGAAGTCTGTGGAAGATCTAAGGTCAGTTGGTGCATATCCCTTAGAGTTTCAAGACCGAGTACTGGCCATACATTCTATGCACCATGCTTTAAGTTGGTTGGATAATTCCTGTGATCCTCATGAAGACATCAGGCAAGCTGTCTTTGCCATGTATACCATCCTCAAGCCGGGGTATGATGGTTATAGAGTTAGATGGTGGGGAAAACGACTTCATTTGGAAAACCGCTCTGCATTGTTTTGAGATTCTTTTTCCTAAAGAAGTCGTGAACCTCAAGAAGATAAAGGGGGCTAGATGTTCTTTGTTATATGAAGGAAAAATTGCAGATGACCTGAACGAATCATTTCCAACCTTCACAGCTTCTATACAGCACATGGAGGTGAGCTGTGGATATGTGCTACCATCACTGGCGGAGGTCGGAGCCTATGTCTTCATCATGTACTCAGGATTTACAGGAGACACGCCTACGTTTGATCCTCGTCATTTGTCATTTTGCATGGACTTCGTCCAGAGAGAGGGCAGCAAGTATGGCCTTTCCCAAGAAAAGGATGGAATGTGGCGGTGGCCAAATGTTACACACTTTATCACTATTGAGAAATTAAAAAATGCGTAAGACTATTTTATTTCATGAATATAACAACGTCGAGCCTTCAATCTACATCACGGTGTTATAAACACACCAGGTGTACGTATCAGTACAATTTGTTGTCAGCTTTACATTATGCGTCTGTTAACAGTGTAAAACATGCATGCTTACATTTAGTTCTATACATAAGAACCAATAATATGTATATTGTTACCTGTCACTCATTATAATATTTTGTAAACCCCCTGACGATCGGGTATAGTGTACCGTTCTTTTACTTTTAAAGAATGACAACGCTGCCACCAACAAAACAGGGTTCTGTTTTATAATCTTTGTGGCGCTGCCCTCTGGCTGACAGCCCAACACTACAGTAACAGCTAACAGCTCGCTTGCTTGACAAAGCACTCTGACTTCCAGTTTCCAACTCTACCTCTCAGCTCCCAGCCCTAGACTGACTTCCTGTATTTATAGGCGCTCTGGTCAGAGGTCAACTCAGCTGCTAACGAGAAAAGTTCTTAAAAGAAAAAATTTCACATGTCAAAACGCTACAATACTTTCTGGGTATGCCCGTGAGACTCGGAGTCGGGTTTGACACACGTCGTTATTTATTTATTTATTTATTTCGATCATATATATATATATATATATATATATATATATATATATATAAGAATTATTTATAAGAATTATTTGCCATTAATACACCTGGGCACCTTTACTGAGCAGGTCTAATAATTGCTTTGAATTGACTGTTCTGGATCGTGTTTGGATGGATTGTAACGTCAGACAAGATCACTTTTTGTAAGCCAACTATTAATCCTACTTTACTGTAAAAACGAGTGTTAGACCTGGATATCGTAAAAAAACTATATTTATGGAAAAGAAGGAAAAAAGCATATAAGAACATTAAAAAGTTTAGAACTGGCTAATTTTGTTTTTGATTTTATAATAAATTGATACGTTAGAACCTTTCTTAAGTAGAATGTCTATTCGACATTGAGGTTAAAACATATGTCGAGCTCAAGCAATGTTAAAACTTCGCTTTTAAAATTACAATGCAGATCACGTACCATAAAACATTTTAGGCACGTAATACATGTAAATGTGTATTATACAAAGTAGCAAGATGGAACAAACGGTGTCGGTGAGAGATTTATATCTATTCAAAATTGAACCGGGTGACCTTAGAAAAGTTTTTTAGCGGTCATATGATATTGCTCTTTTGCTTTAGCACTTCACCTGTCGAATTCAGCTAGTATTCACAATTTCAACGAAAAATCCGAACATCGACTTGAGACATCTTTTTTGAAAGTTTATAAGACAAATCAATTCCGATAGCAGCCAGCTACCAGAGAAAAGAACGACATGAACAAGAAATGCGGCGTAGATTGGAAGGAGATTTCAGCTCCTTGGCTAACACTGAAGCTTATTGCAGGTGTTTAATTATCCTTGACATAGGGTGAGTCCACATAATTACATCAGTTCATCTACAATATAACATTGGTAATTAAATCAATTCATCTATTGGATGTCTGTATGTTTATACGTATCCTTATTTTATTTGGTTATCCTCTTATCTTTTTATTATACTAGCCATTCAACTTTTAATCCTCCAACATTTCAGAGTGGAAGAGGGCATGAAAAAAGGTTCTCCCAACCTTGAAACTTTTCGTACGAACAGGTTGAATTTAACAGAACTTCCTTCACCAGTCCGAATTATGGATTTTGGGGGAGGTACAGGAACCCCCATGTCAGTCATATGTGAAAAGCTTCAAACCCAGAACAAAGGTGCCATCGTTAGCGTGGAAGAACCTCATGAAGAATCTTTGTGGAAGCACAAGAAATGCAGTGGCTTACTGTCAATATAATAATAATATTAACGAGTTTTCCATATGCTTTTTTTTAAATAACGCCTTATTTTTTACTTACAGATTTTGAAGTTTATAGGTGAAATTAGTCGATAACATCAGACAAGCTTTGGATTTCTCTTCAGGGCATTTTATTATTATAAATTTGAGACTTCTGGTGGTGAGACATTCTATGCTGTTTTGGGATTTGTTGTCCTACTGATCGTTTATTGTAAATATTTGCCACATAATCTCCTATTCAAAACCTAATTTCCTTAGAATAATATTTCCAAAATTAGGTTGTTGTTGGACATGTGGGTTTTATTTGTTTTAAGTAAGAAACTGGTAGTGGTAACTTGTATGCGTAACTGTACTCTCCCTTGTTTTGATTCTTAAAACTCATAACCCTCATTATACCCCCTTCACACTTATTCGGAATCAGCAGGAATGAAGAAGTATGAGTCTGAACGAAAAAATTTTAAAATTCGCACCACATTCGGGAAAAAATTTCAAATTGACCTTAATTATTGTAAGAGTACCGTTGGAAAACTCAGAATGTGCTTGAATTCGCCTGGAATGATGAGTGCACTTTCGACTGTATTAGCTCTCAAAAGCAGTTCGAACGAGTTGGAAAACTAGGAATATTTTTAATGCTGTAAGAAAGCAGTAAGGATATTCAGAATATACTGTGAACGGCGCGCTAGTGTAGTTCGAATGCTGGCAACATTAATATTTCAGCTCATCCGAGGCACATTCGAAACATTCTGGCGGGATATAAAATCCCCGTCACACTAGAGGCAAAATGATTAAGAATGGCGTCTGAAATACAATTCTTTGTGCATTCCAGGATATTCGAAGAGCATTCTAAAAGCATTCTAAAAATTCTGAGTGTATTCCAAATATTTTTACCCATTCTTGTGGCCGGCTCGAATGTTTTTGTCATGTCAAAAACTTTCGAAGTGCATTCCAAGAAGAAATTTATCACAATATCCCTACGGTATTCCAACTACATTCGAGCTGCAGATGATGAGCTGCTGATGAGAGGTAATATACCTGGAATGTGCAAGAATTATTCCAGGCAGTTTCGATGTGCATTCTTAGTATTGCAGAGGCATTCTTAAAGCCGTAATATTTTATGATAATTTGAAATTCCCTCCCGAATATGGTACGAATTTTTAAATTTAGTAATTCCAGCTTGATTCCTACAGATTTTGAATAAGTTTGACGGGGGCTTTAAGTCACTTGGCAGTTCGAATATTCCTCTTATGTGATCAGAATCTTTTGAATGCTGTCGGAATGCCGTGAGAATATTTAAAATGCAGTCATAGTGCAGTTATTATACTGTTTAAATGCCAAATAAAATTCCACTTGGAATGCACTTCGAAAGTTTTTGACATGACAAAAACATTCGGGATGCCACAAGAATGGGTAAAAATATTTAGAACGCACTTTCAATTTTTAGAATGCTCTTCGAATATCCAGGAGCGCACAAAGAATTGTCTTTCCGACGGCATTCTTGCTCATTCGCCTCCAGTGTGACGGGTGTATTATACAGTATGTTACATTACCCGCATTACATGTTACAGAGTGTATTATAATGCAGATCACGTAAAAACACAATTTATACGCATGGAAATATACACTTAATGAGACAAGGTCTCTAAAATATAGGTCACAGAAGACGTTATATAAGTGTTATATACTCAAGTATTGGCTAGGTTAAACGATAAGCTTAAGCTTTTAAGCGGGCATCTGACGTTGCTTTAACTCTTTACTTTCATCAAGTATTTGAAATTCTTTCACTAGTCTGAGGCGTTATCATACAGAATACGCATCATTTTCGATGGCAGCTAGGTACCAGGCGAGAGAGCTAGGAGAAAAGGAGGTGCGGCTTAGATTGGAAGAAGAGTTCAGCACCTTATCTGTCTCTGAAGCTTATCACAAATGTTTAGTTATCGTCAACAAAGGGTGAGTCTGCATGATTGATTAGACAATTCATGTAATCTAGCTGTTCATTTCCTCATAATTCTGTTTTCCATTTGGACAACTTTTTATCCGGTAAACATTTCAACTCATTTACCTTTTTTTTTCAGAAAAGAAGAAAGCAGGAAAAGAGATTCACGCAATATTGCAACCATTCGGATGAACAGTCTAAAGCTTACAGAACTTTCTTCACCAGTTAGAATTATGGATTTTGGGGGAGGTATAGGAACCCCAATGGCAGCCATATGTAAAAGGCTTAAAGAACTCAACAAAGATGCCATCGTCAGCGTGGAAGAACCTCATGAAGAGTCCCTGCAGAAATACAAGAAATGCATTGAGAACTTGGATAATGCAACTCTGGATGTGGCCTACTCTGGACGGTTCCAGGATTACTTCGGGAAGTCTGTGGAAGAGCTGAGGTCCATTGGAGCGTATCCCGAAGAATTGCAGGACAGGGTGCTTGCTATTCAATCTATGTATCATCTCACAAAGTGGTTTGATCCCTCCTCTGATCCGTATGAAGAAATCAGGCGAGCTGTCTTTGCCATGTATACCATCCTCAAGCCAGGGGGGATGATGTTAATGCAGTTGGATAGTGGGGACAACGCTTTTATGTGGAACACCACTGTGCACTGTTTTGAAATTCTTTTTCCTAATGATGTCATTAATCTAAAGAAGATAGATGAGGCTAGGCGGTCATTGCTATTTCAAGGCAAAATTGTGAATATGCTGAACGAATCATTTCCAAAATTTAAAGCTTCAATAAGTCACGAGGAGGGGAGGTGTGATTTTGTGCTTCCTTCACTTGCAGAGATAGGGGTCTCATCCTTCTTTACCTATTTTGACGGTCGGACAGGAGACACCTCCAAATTTGACCATCGTATGTTGTCATTCTGCATGAACTTCGTCCAGAGAGAAGGCAGCAAGTACGGCCTTTCCCAAGAAGGGGATGGAATGTGGCGGTTGTTAAATGTTACACACTTTATTACTATTAAGAAAGAAAAACAGATTTAAAACCCCTCCTCAACTTCCTTCTAGCAAATGGAGGCAAACGAGTACTGTGGATTTATGCTACCTTCCCTGGCCGAGGCCGAAGCCTGTATGTCTTTACTATGTACGGCAAAGAACGAACAGGAGACACGTCAAAGTTTAACCCTCGTATGGTGTCACGGCCTCGACATGAACTAAATAGTCATTGTATATTCAGTTTGACTAATATCCTGGTATAACTACATATTGCTTAATTTTGTTATGCAATAAACTTAAATACATAGTTTAGTGACAAATGATACTAGAATAAGTGTGATACTAGTATAAGTGTAGACGGAATTTCAATTTTTTTAGGTTAAATTTTACTGTTAATAGGGGAAAACCATCAGCACATCCTAATAATCTTCCTCCTTAAATTATGAATATGCTGAACGAATCATTTCCAAAATTTAATTTTATATTTTGAATTTTATATTTTATAATTTTGAATATTCATAAAATTGTGAATATGCTGAACGAATCATTTCCAAAATTTAAAGCTTCAATAAGTCACGAGGAGGGAGAAGGAGGGGAGGTGTGATTTTGTGCTTCCTTCACTTGCAGAGATAGGGGTCTCATCCTTCTTTACCTATTTTGACGGTCGGACAGGAGACACCTCCAAATATGCTGAACGAATCATTTCCAAAATTTAAAGCTTCAATAAGTCACGAGGAGGGGAGGTGTGATTTTGTGCTTCCTTCACTTGCAGAGATAGGGGTCTCATCCTTCTTTACCTATTTTGACGGTCGGACAGGAGACACCTCCAAATTTGACCATCGTATGTTGTCATTCTGCATGAACTTCGTCCCGAGAGAAGGCAGCAAGTACAGCCTTTCCCAAGAAGGGGATGGAATGTGGCGGTTGTTAAATGTTACACACTTTATTACTATTAAGAAAGAAAAACAGATTTAAAACCCCTCCTCAAGTTTATGCAGAAAAACGAAGTTCATGCAGAATGACAACATACGATGGTCAAATTTGGAGGTGTCTCCTGTCCGACCGTCAAAATAGGTAAAGAAGGATGAGACCCCTGTCTCTGCAAGTGAAGGAAGCACAAAATCACACCTCCCCTCCTCTCCCCTCCTCGTGACTTATTGAAGCTTTAAATTTTAGAAATGATTCGTTCAGCATATTCACAATTTTATGAATATTCAAAATTATGGCGTTCCATNATGCTTCCAAATTTGACCATAGTATGCTGTCATTTTGCATTGACTTCGTCCAGAGAGAAGGCAGGAAGTATGGCCTTTCCCAAGAAGAGGACGGAATGTGGCGGATGTCAAATGTTACACACTTTATCACTATTAAGAAAGCCAAAGCTGTTTAGGACTTTTCTTATCTTCAAAGAAAGAACTGTGAAAATAACAAAGTGTAAGGTTATTCTTATTCTTATTATTAATCAGGAAGTCATCGACACATTACATGGTGTACTGGTACTAGACACTTTAGATACATGTTTGGTTGTATCCGCTGTGATTAATTCTGTTTTCTATAATTTTCCCCATGCAAATCATTACCAAAAGGACGACAAATGCTCAAAATTATTTTCAATTTGTTCTGTAGTTCTATTTTCTAAAAAGCATGATAGCACTATCATAATGGTACCCATTGTATTTCATATTGTTCAGAAATTTCTCAGAAACGTGGTAATTTTATGTGAAATAATCAAGTACACGTATTCTGGGGGAAAAGGGCGGCTGCAGAGTTCAAATTGATATAATTTACCAATGTTTTTAACGTTGTTATTTAGTTAATATGGCTGACTTTTTTGGGGTGGAGAAGAGTGGGCTTCGTATCCGCGACACCCCCCCCTTCAAAAAATCCTCGACCTGCCCCTGAACTGTCTACTCAACGAAAACTGACACTTATAACAACACCGATGGCTTTGACAACCATATTGAGCAACAGTCTTTAAATAAACTCTTAGGCTTCGTTCACATGGAAAGTAAAAAAAAATCTATTCGCGGTATCTCCACAGCAGCCGGACACACAGTAATTGTAAAGGCGCGGTTTTATCTCCAGAAACCATGAATATAATTATTTGACGATGTAGTGAACAAAACAGTGTATCAGTGTAATTTGCTTTTCACTTTTCATGTAACCGGTCTTCAAAGCATGTAAACCGCTTTGATATATACTTCTATCAATGAGAGATTAGTCACCAACATATTCCGTAGGTTTTTCATGTGTAGCGGAGTATGATAACAAACAGATTTTACTGTAGCTGAGCGGAGTGACTGATGAATGTGTCAGAAATGACTCAAGAATGACAGGCCAGTAACCAGCAATTTCAAAAGGGGAGGTGGGCTCTTTTTCCGAAAAACAATGGACCTTTTATCATGAAACCTTCGTGTACCTAGATAAAAGTTTACCCAGAGGGGACCTTTTCCGGCAAAAAGGGGATTCTTCCCCCCCCCCCGAGCCTCACTGGCTAGAGACCTGTCTAATGCTGCTTTTTGTTAAAACCCTTCACTTGCCAATTTCACATAGGTAACAACTGAGTGTATTTCAACAAAAGTTACAATATTTCGTTTTCTGTCCGATGAATTGTACCAGATTAGAGAAGAAGGTAAAAAAAAAAAAAAAAAAAAAAAAAAAAAAAAAAAAAAAAAAAAAAAAAAAAANCCTTTTCCGGCAAAAAGGGGATTCTTCCCCCCCCCCCGAGCCTCACTGGCTAGAGACCTGTCTAATGCTGCTTTTTGTTAAAACCCTTCACTTGCCAATTTCACAATAGGTAACAACTGAGTGTATTTCAACAAAAGTTACAATATTTCGTTTTCTAAGTCCGAAAAATGAATTGTACCAGAATTAGAGAAGAAGGTCAAAAAAAAAAAAAAAAAAAAAAAAAAAAAAAAAAAAAAAAAAAAAAAAAAAAAAAAAAAAAAGATGAGGTTGGAAGAAAAGTTCAGCTCCTCCACAATCTCTGAAGCTTGTTCAAATGTAATTATCCTCCACAATGGGTGATCTCACAACATTTATTGCTTGATTTGGTCATATAATGGACCCCTTTAAAAGAAATGTACGTAGCCACTAACATTTCTAAAAAGAGGGAGATATGAAAAGAGATTTTCTCAAATTCGAAACCATTCATGTGAACAGATACCCTAGGTTCTAAATTTCGGTATTGCCAGCTCGTTCTTGATTTTATGTATTGCCCTCATCAGTAATACCGTAATTGTAAAGCTCACACGTGGAAAAGTATAATGAGCAAGCTAGGCTCAGGGTAGTGGACAGAATGAAGTTAAAAGGATAACAACTGTTCATTTTGGCCAAAAAGAAAAAAAAAAAAAAGAAATAATAATGATAATAAAATAAAAAAATAAAATAAAATTAAAAAAAAAAAAATTTAAAAAAATTCCTGGGGTAAAGAACAACTTTCCCATACTTACCATTGGTAAATGAATCCATTTTTTCGATCAAAGTTAGTCCCTGTTTTTTTTTCTAAAAAGCATGTTTTTTGTTTTTTAATGACTTCTTAAGAGATCATTACAGAGCATAGCCATCTATGGAGGTCGTGTGATCTAATGACAAGTACAGATTTCAGAATAGTTGCAAAAGCTGTCGTTTTTGTGGTAAAATAAAATTTATTATATTTCCATGAGATGTTTACTATGTATTTATTGTAAAATATAAATCTCACACAAAGAGTTGTTATCCCTTTAAGGGGAATTCCTTTCCATTTCAAATTATGGATCTAGAACTTGTACAGAAAGCCCACTCTCTGACCAACGGTTAAGCTAGCAATATTATCCAAAAATTCTTAATGAAACAGTGTAATTTTGTATTCAGTTTGAGGAGCCCTTGATACCAGAGCACATCAAAGGATACTAGAATAAGTGTAGGCGGAATTTCAAATGTTTTAGGTTAATTTTTTCTGTTAAATAAGGAAAACCATCTGCGCATCCTCATCATCTTCCTCCTTTCTGGCTACTGCATGAGCAGGCTATTCAACTTTTAAAAATCTTTCAGTGCTGTTTTGGGCTTTGTTTTCCTAATGGTTGTTTATTGTAAGTACTTGACACTTATTTACCTATTCAGAACCTTATTTCATTAGAACGATTTTATTTCACAATCAGGTTAGGTTGTACTCTTTGCTGGACACGTGGGTCTTATTTGTGTTGTGTAAGAAACCGGTAGTGGTAATTTGTATGCGTTGTTGTATTCTCCCTTGTTATGAACCTTTAACGCATAACCCCAGTTATGAAGCAGTTACGTTACCAGCATTACATTTTACAGAATGTATTATAATGCAGATCACGTAAAGAAATTATTTATACACAATGTCTCTTGCAAATATATGTCACACAAGAGAATGTTATATAATCAAATGTGGTAATGTACGACTGCGATGAAGCATTGTGTTTAATTTCTACTGAGATTTTTGAAGCATGGTTATAGTAGAATGATACTTCTGGGGAGTATAAACCTCATCCGTCCCTTAAAGGTTTTGAGGCATGTTGTCAGTGTGAAGTGGGTCAACTGCGCTGGAGCATCTACTGCGCTTGCGTGCAGGTGCCACCACAAAAATACAGGAAATACATGAAATGAAAATTGTGTCAGGATATAAAAGGGGTTTGAACTTGAATTTTGAAGTGTGTATCCCAGCATATTTTGGAGGAATTATCAATCAGTTCACAGTATTTCCGATGGCAGTCAGCTACCAGACTAGAAAACGAGATGACCAGGAGATGCGGCGTCGATTGGAAGAAGAGTTCAGCTCCTTGGATAACGCTGAAGCTTTAAACAAATGTGTAACCATTATCGACAATGGGTAGGTGTACTCCAATAATAAATCAATTCACCATTCGTCATTTGTTAATCTTTTTTCTTTAATTAAGTATTCCAACTCCTTAACTTTTCAGAGTTGAAGAAGGTAAGAAACGCGGCTTAACAGACTTTGATAACGTCCGTGAAAACATCCTGAACCTATCAGAACTTTCTTCACCACTCCGAATTATGGATTTTGGGGGAGGTACAGGAACTCCAATGTCAGCCATTTGTAAAAGGCTTAGAGACCTCAACAAGAATGCCATCGTCAGCATGGACGAACCTCATAAATAGTCCCTGAAGAAATACAAGATATGCATTGAGAAATTGGAGAATGCTACTTTGGATGTGGCCTACTCTGGACGATTCCAGGATTATATCGGGAAGTCTGTGGAAGATCTGAAGTCCGTTGGAGCGTATCCTCATCAACTACAAGATAGGATGCTGTCCATACATTCTATGTACCATGTTTCAGATTGGTTGGATGATTCTTGTGATCCTCATGAAGACATCAAGCGAGCTGTCTTTGCCATGTATACCATCCTCAAGCCCGGGGGTGTTGGTTATAGAGTTTGATGGTGGGGAAAACGACTTCATTTGGAAAACCGCTCTGCGTTGTTTTGAGATTCTTTTTCCTAAAGAAGTCGTGAATTTCAGGAAGATAGAGGGGGCTAGGCGATCTTTGTTATATCAAGGAAAAATTGCAGATATCCTGGCCAAATCATTCCCAACCTTTACGGCTTCTGTACAGCACCTTGAGGCGACCTGTGGTTTTGTGCTACCATCTCTGGCAGAGGTCGGAGTCTATGTCTTCACCATGTACTTCACAGGATTTACAGGAGACACGCCCAAGTTTGACCATCGTCATATATCATTTTTCATCGACTTCGTCCAGAGAGAGGGCAGCAAGTACGGCCTTTCCCAAGAAGAGGACGGAATGTGGCGATCGACAAATACTACTAATTTGATCACTATAAAGAAAGTTAAAAATGTCTAGGCTTAAATTGTCATACTACCTTCTTTGGCAGAGGTCGTAGCCTATGTCTCAATTATCTACTGTGACGGTTGGCCAGGAGACTCCTTCAAGTTTGACCATCGTATGTTGTCATTTTGCATTGACTTCGTCACCAGTTAATAACATTATGGATGCATGTATATTTAGACCGTCAGGAGACTTATTTCATTATGTAGTAAGGGCCCTTACACATTAGACCCACAGGGGACATGCAGGTGCAGCTTTCATACATTTTGATAGAACTTGCCAGTATTTGCTAATCGCAGTGGTGTCGGGAAGCTAATGCTATGGACTTATTTTGCCTTGAATCAAGGTCTCATGCTTGGATTGGAAACCTGACTTTGGGGCTGTTTACCCAGGGGCACAGATTATTTTTCACAAGATATTCACAGATAAAGGGTCGGTCATTTTACTATATCTGACTCTGTGCTGAAATCTCCAGGTTGATTACATGGCTGGTTATTGTCTGCATAACATCTCAAGCACTGTCATTTAACAGACCCAGGGCAAGTCTCTTTGACAACAATCAAGATAGTTAATTGGTCTGATTTAAATCATTTTCTCTTTTGTGACAGATAAAAATAGCCCCTTCTGAATAGCTTGTTAAAACATATTGAATATAACTGAGGAATCTCCTTTAATAGCTCCCTACAGAACGGGCACAATGCTATCTACGCTAGTGCAGATTTTATTGCTTACATCTGACCAAAATTTACAGGGTGGCTTTTGGTCATTTTCCCTATAATATCTGCCTCCCTGGTACAGTCCACTGTATGAAGGCTTAATATGAAAACAAATACAGTGAATAAGATAGCATTATCATGTTCAGTTGTCAGTATAGGGATCAACAACTTAAGTCCTTTGTATATATTCTATATATATACTATGCAGTTAATGACCAATTTATACCGTACCAGAAACTACTCGCAAAATCAAAAGCCATGATCCAGTTGTGGATTTCCAAGTTTCTAAAGCTATAATATCGGAAAATCTTTGTATTTTGCAATACAAGATATCGAATTTGAAGTAGAAAAAAGGTAAATAAATCTATTATGCATTTCTGTAGTAGTACATTATAATACAGTGCGGGATATAAATAGCCTACTGGACAGAAGTATGACTCTCTTGGTGAAGTATATACGTTTTGACAGCAGCCTTCTACTTTATACGCACTTTGACTCGAAGAAAGTATTAAGTAACCTGCTTTAAGAACAAGTGGTACGCTGCTTTTTAAAATTATCAGAGTTTGTCATTTGCACGGTTTTTGTATCCTCTACTTCTTTATTAACAACTTTATAAACTTCAAAACATCAAAAAATACTCAAAAAAACATTAAAAATATAATCAGGGCATTAATTTGCAACTGTGCTTTTCCACTCCTAATTTTGTAATAGAGTGCGGTCATAATAAAACTACCCAGTACGACAGTTTCACTGTGAACTCACCCATAGTTGTTTACACCCTTTAGACAGTTTATTGGTATGCTAATGGCACCACAAGGAGTGTCATAACCTGCGTTTAGCGTTCAGAACATTACCTCTGTTACACATGACATATATTGTACAGATATTAGAATTACTTCCCATAAATAGTCATGGGCACCTTTACAGAGTAGACCTAGTAATGGTTTTGATTGTTGACTGTTCGGAGCTATCTTAGAAGGGCGTAATTCAGAATACTTGCACGACCATCTGCTGTCAATTTCGGGACAGTGTGACACCATCCTTTTGGCATGGCTTTTTTTTTGTGAAAATAAATAATGTCAACGTATTTTCACATTTTCATAAAGCCTTATTTTTATAAACAGATTTGTAGTAATGCTTAAATGAATCGATGAAATGGACAAGCTTTCTTTTTTCAAGTATAAATCCCAGTTTACAGTTAAAAGGAGCTTTAGACCTTTTTATAGTAAAGAAACAGTATCCCAGCAGGCATAGTGGCGTTGGATCAACGTTGAAAACAGGTTGATACGTTGAATTGCCGTTGATCTACCTAAATTCAACGTAAAATCAGCGTTGATCCAGCCACGTCAAAACACCGTCATAATGTGACGTTGACTCAACGTTGTATTTTGGTCATTGCAAGTCATGGATTGTAATTTAAAATATTAATTATTGAAAACGTGATACTTTGTTTATCAATACTGTAACTAACTTTATCAAAATGATAAAAAGAGTATTTTAAAGTTAAAGTGACATTTGTTTTGTGTCTTTAGTGAACTAGTGAATTTTCTTAACTTGTAATATAGAAATACATTCCAATAAACTTCCATGCAAGGTCAGCTAACACAAGGATGAATAAGTCGCTGTAAGTTTGATTGAGTGAAGTTAACAAAGTTGACAGTTCTTGGTACCCTGTTATAGATAAACTAAACCTTGGAAATTCTAACTTAAAGGCCATACATATATACCCCACATATATTTAGCCACCAAAATGTCCTACTGCTAAATACATCTAGGCTAAAGGAGTGTACCATGCTTAGGTGCAAAATATGCTTAGGAGCTAAATGCGTTAAAAAAATCAGACAAAGCAAGCACTTGGATGTTTTTACAGTGTTCGTTATAATTGTGTACCTGTGTTTTGTACCAAATATAAAAAAATCAGGTCATTTTAATGTCTTTTCATGCAAGAATGTTGTCTAACAACTGGGGTTGATACAATGTTGTTATCTGACGTTGATCCAACTTTCAAATCCAATGTTTATCTAACGTCTTATAAACATTATGGTTCAACGTTGTTTCAACGTTAAAACAACATAATTTGCCCGCTGGGTTTATTTATGGAATGGAAGAAAAAAAGCACATAAGAACACGTAAAGGTATATAACTGGCTAATTTTGTGTTATGGAAGTCCTTTCGGGTCATTTTATTACAAATTGAGGCGCCGAATCCTTTCTAGGGTAGGGTGCTTTGAGGGACATGGAGGATAAAACATAATATAAATGCTTCGCTGTATAAATTACAATGCAGATCACGTACCATTAAATGTTTGAGGCACGTAATCCATGTAAATGTGTATTAAACAAAGTAGAATGATGGAACAAACGGCCACGGTGAGAGATTTATAGGCATTCAAAATTGGCCCGGGTGACCTCAGAAAAGTCTTTTTAAGCGGTCATCTGATATTGCTTTTTTGCTAAAGCACTTCACTTGTCGGACTCAGCTTGTATTCACTGGCAGAAAATTCCAAACTTCGTCTTGAAAAATTCAAAACATCTTTTGAAATTTTGTAAGACGAATCATTTCCGATGGCAGGCAGCTACCAGAGAAAAGAACGATATGAACAGGAGATGCGACGTAAATTGGAAGGAGATTTCAGCTCCTTAACTGTCTCTGAGGCTTATCGCAGATGTTTAAATATCCTTGAGAAAGGGTGAGTCCACATGATAACATTGATAATTAAATCAATTCACCTATTAATATAACAGTCCATTCACTTATAAAATTATTTTCTTTGGTTATCATTTTATCTTTTTTTATTAAACGAGCCATTCAACTTATTAATCCTCATTCATTTCAGAGTGGAAGAGGGCATGAAAAGAGGTTCCCCCAACTTTGAAACTATTCGTATGAACAGGATGAATTTAAAAGAACTTTCTCCACCAGTCCAAATTATGGATTTTGGGGGAGGAACAGGAACCCCCATGTCAGCCATATGTGAAAAGCTTCACGCTCTCAACAAAGATGCCATCGTCAGCGTGGAAGAACCTCATAAAGAGTCCTTGCAGAAATACAAGAAATGCATTGAGGACTTGGATAATGCTACTCTGAATGTGGCCTACTCTGGACGGTTCCAGGATTACTTCGGGAAGTCTGTGGAAGAGCTGAGGTCCATTGGAACGTATCCTGAAGAATTACAGGACAGGGTACTAGCTATACATTCTATGTATCATCTTACACGTTGGTTGGATGATTCCTGTGATCCTCATGGAGACATCAAGCGAGCTGTCATTGCCATGTATTCCATCCTCAAGCCCGGGGGTATGTTGGTTATAGAGTTAGATGGTGGGAAAAACGACTTCATTTGGAAAACCTCTCTGCGTTGTTGTGAGATTCTGTGTCCTGAAAAATTCGCCAATTTTAGGAGGGTAGGGGAAGCCAGGCGTTCTTTGCTATTTCAAGGCGGGATTGTAAATATTTTGAACGAAGCATTCCCAATGGTGAAGGGTTTAATAACGCACGACGAGATCCCCAAAGGTTTTGTTCTATCGTCATTGGCAGAGGTCGGAGCCTATGTCTCAATTATCTTCTGTGACGGTTGGTCAGGAGACTCTTCCAAGTTTGATCATCGTATGTTGTCATTTTGTATGGACTTCATCCAGAGAGAGGGCAGCAAGTATGGCCTTTCCCAAGAAGAAGATGGAATGTGGCGATCGTCAAATATGACTCATTTTATCACTATTAAGAAAGCTCAACAGATGTAGGACTTCCTTTACCTTGACAAATATAACCTTTAGAAAACATGAATGTAATTATATGACGGTAAAGTGAGGACAACAGTGTATCAGTGCAATTTGCTTTTCACTTTTCATGTAACTGGCCTTCAAAGCATGTAAACCGCTTCGAGATTTAACTCTGTCTATAAGATATTAGTCACCAACATATTCCGTAGGTTTTTCGTACGTAGCCGAGAATGATAACAAACAGCTCAGGTTCTTTATTACCTTATAAGCACATACAAGGGCGACTGATGGATATTTATTTATTACTGTATAAGCACATACAAGAGCGACTGATGAATATTTAAGAAAAGTCTTTAAGATAACACGTTAAAGAAGTGGCACGGAGAATTTGTTTTCCGCCCGCGTTGCCTACGTGATACGATAAACGGAAAATAGATGACATATTATCACCCAGTTACACACGTCACCAATTATATAATAAATGAAGTATGTATACTGCTATGCTGTTTTGATTATCCATAGATGTTAACATTAAACAATCATGTAACCCATTGTATTTATAACATTATGGCTGTTTGTAAGGAGATTTACTTGATAATGCATGTAGTAAAGGCCAAGTGTGGCCCTTACATAGTAGACCTACAGGGAACATGCAGGTGCAGCTTTCGTACATTTTAATAGAATTTGTCAGTGTTTGCCTATTGCAGTGGTGTCGGGAAGCCGATGCTATGGACTTATTTTCGTTGAATCAAGGACTCATGATCGGGTTGGAAACCTGACGTTTGGGCCACAGATTGATTTTTCACAAGATATTCACAGATATGCTTTAGGATAAATAGACGGTCATTTTACCATCTCTGATCCTGTGTTGAAATCTCCAGGTTGATAATATGGCTGGTAATGGTTTGTATAACTTCTCAGGCACTGTCTTTTAACAGACTCAGGCTAAGTCCCTTTGACAGTTAAGTGCTCTGATCTAAACCGCTTGCTCTTTTGTGACGGATACAAATGGCCCCTTCTGAATAGCTTGTTAGTCCATATTGAAGTTAACTGAGGAATCTCCTGTAGTTGCTCCCTACAGAGCGGACACAATGCCATCTCCGCGAGTACAGATTTAATTGTTTCCATCTGGCCACAAATTACACGGTGGCTTTTGGTCATTTTCCCTATAATATCTGCCACCTTGGTAGAGGGTAGGGGCTGTTAAGGCCCACTGTATGAAGGCCTTATATGAAAACAAATAGCATTATCATGTTTAGTTGATAATATATACCTTTGTATATATTGTATATGCACTAAACAATTAATGACCAATTTATATTATACCTGAAACTACTCGCTAAAGCAAACGCTAGGAGTACGTTTATAATATAACTACCTAGTACGACAGTCTCACTGTGCACGCAACCTTATTTTTTACACTCTTTAGTCAGTTGTTTTGTATGCTACTGGCATCCCAAGAAGTGTCATTCTCTGCGTTCACCGTTCAGAGCGTTACATCTGTTACATAATTACTTTGCAGATCATGCACTATAGGACATGATACTAATACACAGCTACATATATACGCTTGAAGGAACAAACGGTTGTTACGATCACGCCACAGCTTTAGATGGGTGTCCTTGCACTTGTTTAATTAATTCGACATTAACCGAAGAAATTGGAGAAAGTGTGTGATTCTGGATTTATGCATATTATAGTAGAGTTATTGGACAGAACATACTGCAGAATATTCCAATGGCAGTCAGCATTCAGACAGGGAAACGAGATGAACAGAAGATGCGGCGTAGACTGGAAGAAGAGTTCAGCTCCATGGCTAATGCTGAAGCTTATAACAAATGTGTAACTATTATCAGCAATGGGTAGGTGTTCCCCAATAATAAATCAATTAATTATGAGTCATTTGTAACTCTTTTTTCATTTATTAAGTATTTCACGTCCTTAACTTTCAGAGAGGAAGAAAGTAGAAAACGCGGATTAATGTACTTTGATACCATTCGTGAGAACATCCTGAACCTATCAAAACTGCCTTCAACAATCCGAATAATGGATTTTGGGGGAGGTACAGGAACCCCCGTGTCAGCCATTTGTAAAAGACTCCAAGCCCTCAACAAGGTTGCCGTCGTTAGCGTGGAAGAACCCAATGAAGAGTCTCTGCAGAAGTACAAGGAATGCGTTGAGAACATGGAAAATGTTAAGCTGGATGTGGCTTACTCTGGAAGGTTCCAAGATTACTTTGGGAAGTCTGTGGAAGAGCTGAAGTCCATTGGAGCGTATCCTCAAGAACTTCAGGACATTGTGCTTGCCATACATTCTATCTATCATCTCACAAATTGGTTTGATCATTCCTCTGATCCGTATGAAGACATCAGGCGAGCTGTCTTTGCCATGTATTCCATCCTCAATCCTGGGGGAATAATAATAATAGAGTTGGATAATGGAGACAACTCTTTCATTTGGAACACATCTGTGCACTGTTTGAAGATTTGCTTTCCTAATGAAGCCGCCAACTTAACGAAGGCAGCGGAGGCTAGAAGTACTTTGCTACTTCGAGGGGAAATTGCCAATATTCTGAACAAATCATTTCCAACCTTTACAGCTTTGATTAGACACGAGGAGGCGAGACGTGATTTTGTGCTACCATCGCTGGCAGAGGTCGGAGGCATGGTCCTAATAACCTATTTCCACGGTTGGGCAGATGACACTTCCAAATTTGACCCTAGTGTGTTGTCATTTTGCATGGACTTCGTCCAGAGAGAGGGCAGCAACTATGGCCTTTCCCAAGAAGAGGACGGAATGTGGAGGATGTCAAATGTCACAGACTTAATCACTATTAAGAAAGTCAAAGCTGATTATGACTATTCTAATCTTTAAAGAAAGAACTGTGAAAGTAACAAAGTGTACAGTTATTTTTATTCTTACACATTACATCGAGCATTGGTACTAGACACACTAGAGACATATTTAGTTTTATCCTGTTGTGCTTAAGCCTACTATGTTTTGTGTAATTTTTATCCATGCAAATCATAACTTAAAGGGTGTCAAATGCTCAAAATTATTTTCATTTTTAAATGCATGATAGCATTATCATGATACCGACCTTTTTATATATTTCACATTGTTCAGAGTTTGTATAAGGTGTAAAACGTGGTTATATAATGTGAAATAATAAAGTACACGTGTTCTGGGGGATAAGGGCAGATGCGGTGTTCATTGATAAGAGTTACCATACGACTTTTTATGCACTTTATAGTGGCATTAGAACAGTAAGATTTATGACTTACAAACCAGACTGGCATCATTACTTTACACGAATAAAATGTTTCTATATCTTAAGACTCCTTTATGTGACATATCTCTTGGTTTTGTTATATTCGAGGTTACTTTTTAGTTCACAATTGAAATTGGTCATCCAATATGTGAAACCAGACCTCCACCAAGCTACAGATGAACTGACACTGGTCTTAGGAACCGAATGGTATTCAATTAGGGTGGACCTCAGAGAATCTGGTGTGGCAAACTGGTAGTATTATGAATTGAAATCGAAACAAAAGAATGTTCTAAGAACTTTTAGAGAACGTTAAGTTTATGTAAACAGATTTTGTAGGAAACCTTAAATGAATCGCTAAAAACGGGCAATCCTAGTTCACAATAAAAAAGAGCAATAGACCTGAAGTTATGTAGTAAAAATTGATTTTTTTATAACAGGGAAGAAAAGAAACACACAAGAACAGTAAAAGCTTAGAACTGGCGAATTTTGTGTCATTGAATTCCTTTTGGGTCATTTTATTGTAAATTAAGACGTCATGGCCGGCAATGAAGTTATAAACATATATGTCCAGCTCAAGCAATGTAAATACTTCACTTTTAAAATTACAATGCGACACTTATAACAACACCGATGGCTTTGACAACCATATTGAGCAACAGTGTTTAAATTAAACCTTAGCTGCCCGTATAGTTTCTTTATAGTTTTATTTATATCTTTTGTTTGAACTTTTCAGTCGGTTTTTTCTGAACAGTGCGCTACCTGTATCACTAAGATACACCATTCTCTGTCTTTTACATTCAATACATAAGATGTAACCTATTAGTTTGCAGGTAATGCACTCAGTTACGTCAAGTGGAAACATTTGTATCTTTGATGAGCAAAAAGTACCTTAATTAGTACTTCTATGGACCATATTGGAGTGAAGATTCAATTGCAGTTAGGTAAAGACAGCACACGAGCAGACAGAGATAGGAAAGGGGCTTGTTTTCAAGCGGGCGTCCTAATATAAACATCCCAGTTGTTGATTTTATCTTAGAGAGCTTCAACTAGAATTTTGACTCAGAGCAGATTTGTGAGACAGAATTCAAAGCATTTTAGATGGCGGCCAGCCAACAAACAAGAGAACAAGATGAAGAGGAAATGCGACGTAGATTAGAAAAAGAGTTCAGCTCCTTAACAGTCTCCCAAGCTTATTTCAAATGTTTAACCATCCTTCGCAATGGGTAAGATCACCCTTTTTTATATACCTTACCTGTTTGTTTTGGTCACATTAATTTTCATGTAATTACAAATTAACTCCTTTAACTTTTCAGAAAAGAAGAAAGCAGAAAAAGAGGTTCACTCAACCTCGAAACCTTTCGTGTAAAAACCCTGAACCTACCAGAACTTCCCTCACCGGTCCGCATTATGGATTTTGGGGGAGGTACTGGAATTCCAATGTCATCCATATGTAAAACACTCCAAGCCCTGAAGAAATATGCCATCGTCAGCGTGGAAGAACCTCATGAAGAGTCGTTGCAGAAGTACAAGAAATGCATCGAGAACTTGGAGAATGCTACTCTGGATGTGGCCTACTCTGGACGGTTCCAGGATTACTTTGGGAAGTCCGTGGAAGAGCTGAGGTCCATTGGAGCGTATCCTGAAGAATTACAGGACAGGGTACTAGCTATACATTCTATGTATCATCTTACACGCTGGTTGGATGATTCCTGTGATCCTCATGAAGACATCAAACGAGCTGTCATTGCCATGTATACCGTCCTTAAGCCCGGGGGTATGTTGGTTATAGAGTTAGATGGTGGGGAAAATGACTTCATTTGAACCACCTCTCTGCGTTGTTTTGAGATTCTTTTTCCTAAACAAGTCGTTAATTTAAAAAAGATAGTGGAGGCGAGGCGTTCATTGTTATATCAAGGGGAAATTGCAGATATTCTGAACGATTCATTCCCAGCCTTTAAAGCGTCGTTAAGTCACGAAGAGAAGAGCTATGATTTAGTGATTCCTTCACTAGCAGAGGTAGGGGTTGCACCCTCCATTGTCTGTTTAGATGGTCGGACAGGAGATACGTCCAAGTTTGACCGTCGTGTGGTGTTATTTTGCATGAACTTCGTCCAAAGAGAGGGCAGCAAGTATGGCCTTGCCCAGAAAGAGGATGGAATGTGGCGGTTGTCAAATGCTACACACTTTATTACTATAAAGAAAGTAAAAAAGGTTTGAACCACTTTTGCCAACTTCCTGACTACCCTAGACGTATTCAGAGTTTTTCAAGCTTTACGACTTCGGCATAGCAAATGGAGGCCAATGTGCACTGTGGTTTTCTGCTCTCATCCCTGGGAGAGGTCGTAGCCTATGTCGTCACTATGTACTGTGAAGGAATTTCGGGAGACACGTTCAAGTGTGACCGTAATATTTCATTTTGCATGGAATTCGGCCAGAGATTGGACGACAATTATGGGTAGTTCGTGGGCATATAAAAATCCAGCTTCAGAATAATCTTAATCAGCTAGTCCTGTGAACTCCCTGAAGAAGATCTAAAATCGTAGAATCGTGTATGGTTTGGTTGTTATCGTGTACCTTCTGTAGGCATCGCCTTCGTTGTATTTACTTTGTTGACTGTTTGGGGCCATGCTTGACGAACTTCATAATACCATATTCTGCTGTCAATTTCGGGACAGCGTGACAGCACCCCATACTTGGGATAGATTGTGTAATGGCTTATTGTGAAAATAAATAATATATAAGTATTTTACATATTGATTTTTAAATAACACTTTTTGATATCGGTTTTGAAGTTTTGGGCTAAAAAGACTCGATAACATCGCACAAACTTGGAATTTCTCTTTGGGACATTTTATTAAAATTTGAGACTTCAAATCTTGGCAAAATAAGGTTGCTTTATCCACAATGAAATTCAAAACATATACAAGTGTGGAGCTCAAGTACAATTTATGCATCTCTAAATACAATTTAGGTAGGTTCCCTAGAGGTCATGTACTTGTGTTTACGCGCACCCCTAAATACGACACTTAAAAAATTACAGTGCAGGTCGCGTGACTTATAACATTGGAAATATACATTTGATGGGCCTTTGTGTTTTCATAAATCACAAAATTATATATACTCAATGTTGACCGGGTTGAACTTAGAGGGAAAACAACCGTACGTTTTGGGCCGAAAACGGATTTTCTTTGGGTAAACAACGATTCCCTCATTCTAACCAACAGATAATAAATCTTTCCGTCAAGGTAAATCCGTGTTTTTTTTTTTTTTTTTTTTTTTTTTTTTTTTTTTTTTTTTTTTTTTTTTTTTTTT
>NW_019775518.1:302968-343846 GCF_001039355.2 Lingula anatina
GTTTGTTCTGCAAAGTTTGGTTTAAGTATAACAGAGTTATAGCCATCTATAAAAGTCCACGTGGTCTGATGGCAAGCAAAAATTCCAGAATAATGGCAATAACTGCTGTTTTGGAGGTAAAATGCAATTTATTGTATATCTATGCGTTGTTTACCGTGTATATGTATTTATTTTGAAGCACAAATCTCGTACTAAGAGTTGTTAAGAATGTACTTTTAAAAAGGTACCTAACAGGCCAGTAGCCAGCAATTTCAAGAGAGATCCCTTTTCTTAAAAAAAGGGACCTTTCTTCATGAAACCTTCGTGTACCTAGATAAAAATTTTACCCAGAGGGGACCTTTTTCCGGCAAAAGGGGATTCTTTCGAACACCCCGAGCCCCACTGCCTACAGGCCTGTCTGATGCTGCTTTTTATTTAAACACTTCAATCGCCCATTTCAGATAGGTAATAACTGAGTGCATTTCAACAAAAGTTAGAATATTTTGTTTTCTGTCCGATATATTGTACCATAATAAAGAAGGTAAAAAAAAAGATGAGACAAAGATTACAAAAAACGTTCCGCTCCTCCACAATCTATGAAGCTTGTGTCAAATGTATAACTATCCTTTGCAATGGATATGGGCCCACAACGTTTATTGCTTAATTTGGTCATATAATGGACCCTTTTTAAAGAAATGTACCTAGCCACCAACATTTCTAAAAAGAGGGAGATATGAAAAGAGATTCTATCAATTTTGAAAACATTCGTGTGATCAGATACATTAGGTTCTAGATTTCATGTATAACCCACGTAACTGTAAAGCTAACACATGGAAAATTATAATGAACAAGCTAGGCTCAGGATAGCGAACATATTGAATTAATGGGAACATATGATACTTGTACTGTTTGTTGGACATGAGGGTTTTATTTGTTTTGTGAAATAAACCGGTAGTGGTAATTTGTATGCGTTATTGTATTCTCCCTTGTTATGAATCTTAAAACTCATAACCCTCATTATACTGTATGTTACATTACCCGCATTACATGTTACAAAATGTATTATAATGAGTTCACTTGAATAAGGAAATGTAAACTTAATGAGACAAGGTCTGTTGCAAATATATGTCACACAAGAGAATATAATCAAGTTTTGGCTAGGTTAAACCATAAGCTTATGCTTTTTAAACGGGCATCTGATGTTGCTTTAACTCTTTAGTTTCATCTAGTATTTTTAAATTCTTTCACTAAGCTGAATTATTGAGTTGTTATCGTACAGAATACATATTATTTTCGATGGCAGCCAAGTACCAGGCGAGAGAGCTAGGAGAAAAGGAGGTGCGGCATAGATTGGAGAAAGAGTTCAGCACCTTGACAGTCTCTGAAGCTTATCGCAAATGTTTAGTTATTGTCAACAAAGGGTGAGTCTGCGTGATTAATTAGTCAATACATGTAACCCAGCAGTTCATTTGCTCAGAATTCAGCTTTCCATTTCACAACTTTTTTTTCCGGCAAGAATTTCAACTCAATTTCCTTTTTTTTTTTCAGAAAAGAAGAAAGTGGGAGAGGTGATTCACGCAACATCGAAACAATTTGGGTCAACAGCCTAAAGCTTACAGAACTTTCTTCACCAGTCCGAATGATGGATTTTGGGGGAGGTACTGGAGCCCCAATGTCAGCCATATGTAAAAGGATTAAAGAACTCAACAAAGATGTCATCGTCAGCGTGGAAGAACCTCATGAAGATTCTCTGGAGAAATACAAGAAATGCATCGAGAACTTGGAGAATGCTTATCTGGATGTGGCCTACTCTGGACGGTTCCAGGATTACTTCGGGAAGTCTGTGGAAGATCTGAAGTCCATTGGCGCGTATCCTGAAGAACAGCAGGACAGGGTGCTTGCTATACAATGTATGTATCATCTCACAAATTGGTTCGATCCTTCCTCTGATCCGTATGAAGACATCAGGCAAGCTGTCTTTGCCATGTATTCCATCCTCAAGCCAGGGGGGATGATGTTAATAGAGTTGGATAGTGGAGAAAACGCTTTTATGTGGAACATCTCTGTGGACTGTATTGAAATTCTTTTTCCTAATGATGTCATTTATCTAAAGAAGATAAATGAGGCTAGGCGCTCATTGCTATTTCAAGGGAGAATTGCAGATATTCTGAACGAGTCGTTCCCAGCTTTTAAAGCTTCTTTAAGTCACGAGGAGAAAAGCTTTGATGTAGTGCTTCCTTCACTAGCAGAGGTAGGAGTTGCAGCCTTCATTATCTATTTTGATGCTCGGACAGGAGACATGTCCAAGTTTGACCATCGTCATGTATCGTTTTTCATTGACTTTGTCCAGAGAGAGGGCACCAAGTATGGCCTTTCCCAAGAAGAGGATGGAATGTGGCGGCTGCCAAATGTTTCTCACTTTATTACTATTAAGAAAGCAAAAAAGGTTTGAAACATCTCCTCAACTTCCTGATTACCATAGACGTATTCGAACTTGTTCAAGCTTTACGGTTTTGGTATAGCGAATGGAGGCGAACTAGTTCTGTGGTTTTGTGCTACTATTCCTCGCATTGGTCGGAACCTTTCATGTCTTTACAATATACTGCAAAACCCTCTTATGGTGTCACGGCCTCGACATGAACTAAATAGTCATTTTATAATTAGTTTGAGTAATATCCTGTTATATCTATATGTACATATTGCTTAATTTTGTTACGCAATAAACTTAAATGCAAAGTTTAGTGACAAATTGACAAATGGTACTAGAATTAGTGTGATACTAGCATAAGTGTAGACGGAATTTCAATTTATTAGGTTAAATTTTACTGTTAATAAGGGAACACCATTAGCACATCCGAATAATCTTCCTCCTTTCTGGGTACTACAGGAGAAAGCTATTAAATATTATTATATTCATCCTGTGCTCATTTGGGATTTGTTTTCCTAAAGGTTGATTATTGTAAATATTCATCGAGTTAAATAGTGGGGACAACGCGTACATTTGGAATACCTCTGTCCATTGTTTGAAGACTTGCTTTCCTAATAAAGCCGATAACCTTACAAAGGTAGCGGAGGCTAGACGTTCTTTTGCTGCTTCAAGGGGAAATTGCCGATATTTTGAACGAATCATTCCCAACCTTTAAAGCTTCGATACGCCAGGAGGAGATGAGGTGTGATTTCTTGATTTCATCGCTGGCAGAGGTTGGTGCCTCGCTCCTGTCCACCTGTTTTCAAGGTTGGGCAGATGGATCATCCAAATTTGACCCTAGTGTGGTGTCATTTTGCATGGACTTCGTCCAGAGAGAGGGTAGGAAGTATGGCCTTTCCCAAGAAGAAGATGGAATGTGGCGAATGCCAAGTGTTACACACTTTATTACTATTAGGAAAGTCAAAGCTGATTAGGACTATTCGTATTTGTAAATAAAATGTTGTGAACGTTAAAAACTATTGCTATTATATTTCCTAATATTAATCAATGGTTTAAGGAACCAAATGGTATTCAATTAAGTGAGCCCAAAAGAATCTGGTGTGACAAAATGGTAGTACTAGGAAAGGAAGTCCTAATGTTCTGAGCTAACAAAAGAATGTCCAAAGAACGTTGAGACTCCAATCCCTCAACAAAGCAGTAATCGTCAGCGTGGAGGAACCTCATGAAGAGTCCCTGCATAAGTACAAAAATGCGTTGAGAACCTGGAAAACGCTAAGCTGGATGTGCCCTACTCTGGACGGCTCCAGGATTACTTTGGGAAGTCCATGGAAGAGCTGAAGTCCATTGGGGCGTATCCTGGAGACCAACAGGACAGGGTGCTTGCTTTAGATTCCATGTATCATCTTACACGTTGGTTGGATGATTTCTGTGACCCTCGGGAAGATATCAAGCGAGCTGTCTTTGCCATGTATACCATCCTCAAGCCTGGGGGGATGATATTAATACAGTTTAATAGTGGGGACAACGCATACATTTGGAACACCGCTGTGCACTGTTTTAAGATTTGTTTTCCTAATGAAGCCGTAAACCTAATGAAGGTAGTGGAGGCTAGAAGTTCTTTGCTATTTCAAGGGGAAACTGCCAATATTCTGAACTAATCATTTCCAACTTTAAAAGCTTCGATATTGCACGAGGAGGTGAGGTGTGATTCCGTGCTTCCATCGCTGGCAGAGATCGGTGCCTCGCTCCTTGCTGCCTATTTCCATGGTTGGGCAGATGACGCTGCCAAATTTGACCATTCTATGTTGTCATTTTGCATGGACTTCGCCAAGAGAGAGGGCAGGAAGTATTGCCTTTCCCAAGAAGAGGACGGAATGTGGCGGTTGCCAGATGTTCACACTTAATCACTTTTAAGAAAATCAAAGCTGATTAGGACAATTCTTATCTTTAAAGAAAGAATTGTGAAAGTATCAAAGAGTAGGGTTATTCTTATTCTTAACCAGGAAGCAATCAGATACATGTTTGGTTTAATCCTGTTGTGTTTATTTCTACTTTGATTTGTATATTTTATCCCATGCAATTCATTATCAAAAGGGTGGCAAATGCTCAAAATTATTTTGCATTTGTTCTGCATTTCTATTTTCTAAAATTTTTAACAGCACTTTCGTGATGGTACCTTTTTATATATTTCGCATTGCTCAGAGTTTGCTATTAGACGGAGTAAAATGTGGTAATTAAGGGTGAAACAATTAAGTACTTGTGTTCTGGGGGATAGCAGCTGCAGCGTTCATGTTGATAAAGTTACCATTGTTTTCACAAACAGAACTTAAAAACCAGACTGGCATCATTACCTTATGTGAATAAAATGTTTCTGTAGCTTATGGCTCCTTTTTGTAACACATTGATTTGAAAAAACACCTTTTTTACATACCGGTTTGGAAGTTTTGGGATAAAGAGACTCGATAACATTGCACAAACTTGGAATTTCTCTTCGGGACATTTTATTCAAATTTGAGACTTCAAATCTTGGCAAAGTAAGATTGCTTTATCCACATTGAAATTCAAAACATATACAAATGTCGAGCTCAAGTACAATATATGCCCCTCTAAATACAATTTAGATAGGTTCCGGTCAGTTCGTGTACCTAGACGCAATTTACCTGTATCTACAGATATTTTCACCCCTCAATACCTCAATGTACAGTGCAGATCGCGTGAATTAAAACATTTGAAATGTACATTTGATGGGCCTTTGTGTTTTCATAAATGGCAGAATTATATACATTCAATGTTGACGGGGTTGACCTTAAAGGGAAAAACAACAGTTCGTTTTGGACCAAAAACCGAATTTCATGAGGTAAGCTAATCCACGTTTTTTTTCTACAAAGTTTGGTTTTGGTATAAATGTGTTACAGTCATCTTTTAAAGTCCACGTGGTCTGATGGCAAGCAAAATTCCAGATAAATTTCAATAACTGCAGTTTTAGTGGTAAAATGAAATTCATTATATATCTATGAGTTGTTTACAATGTATTTACTGGGAAACATGAATGTCGTATGGAGAGTTGTTAAGAATTTACTTTTAAAAAGGTACCTAACGGGCCTGTAGCCAGCAATTTCAAAAGGGGGGCTCTTTTTCTGAAAAAATGAACCTTTTATCATGAAACCTTCGTGTACTTAGATAAAATTTTACCCAGAGGGGACATTTTCCCGAGCCCCACTGGCTACAGTCCTGTCTAACGCAGTTTTTTTTGTTAAAACACTTCACTTGCCTATTTTAGATAGGTAATAACCGAGTGCATTTCAACGAAAGTTAGAATATTTTGTTTTCTGTCCGATGGATTGTACCAGAATAGAGAAGAAGGTGAAAAAATAGATGAGGATTGGAAGAAAAGTTCAGCTCCTCCACAATCTGTGAAACTTGTTCAAGTGTAATTATCCTCCACAATGGATGAACCCACAGTATTTATTGCTTATTTTGGCCATATAATGGATCCATTTTAAAGAAATTTACGTAGCCACCAACATTTCTAGAAAGAGGGAGATATGAAAAGAGATTCTCTCAATTTCGAAACCATTTGTGAATCCATTTTTACATTTTTCAAAGTTAGTCCCTGTTTTTTCTAAAAAGCTTGTTTTTGTTTTTTAATGGCCTCTTAAGAGATCATTACAGAGTGTGAAATCGTTGAGACAGTGGAGAATATATGTAACTCATGCTTTATTTCAACGTTCAGTTCAGTTAACATTTTGCCATTCACATCTCTTATGTCGGTACTGCAAATGGACAAGTCAGCAAGGTACATAATCTAGGAAAGAAAACAATAAATAAATAAAATAAATAAAGGAAACTATATAAATACTTATACATGTACATCTGAACATTTAAATTACATACATCAAATACATAACCGTATTTTACTAGATATATTGAACATTACATTAAGTCGGCTTTATATAGCGAGACTTGAATCTGTTATCTATTCAATAAGCACAAATAATATGAAATTTACCTTATAATACAATTTCCATAATATAATTTTAATAAAAACGTTAAATACTGAATTACAGCAAGGCTTTACAGTTGACAATTATACTTATGCGTTCGCGTATTTTACATTTACTGTATTTCATACTAATGGCCACGCCCTACCAGGTGCTCTAGCTAATATACCAATATTTTACCTTTATCATTTATACAGAAAACTAATAAATACAATGCTCAAATATATTTTGATAAGATAAAGACTTACATTATGATTTCTCCGTAGAACTGTAACAATACACCATACAACGTTGGAAATAACGGTAAAATGCAGGAGAGACCCTACTTGTGCAAAATCCTGTAGCGTTATGACTCAGTTACATTCAAAACAGGCGCGCTACTCACGCAAGTCATGAAAACTACTCACACCTTGTATATCTAAAACAAGGAATCTAGCACTTACACCTTGTAAATCTAAAGCAAGGAATCTGGCACTTACACAGAGCATAGCCATCTAATGACAAGCACAGATTTCAGATCAATTGCAAAAGCTGTCGTTTTTTTGTGGTAAAATAAAATTAATTTTATTCCCATGAGATGTTTACAATGTATTTATTGTAAATATAAATCTCATACGAAGAGCTGTTATCCCTTTAAGGGGAACTTCTTTCCATTTCAAATTATGGATCTAGTGTTTGTACAGAAAGGCCACTCTCTGACCAACGTTTAAGCAATCATTTTTTTTCCAAAAATTATTAATAAAACAGTGTAATTTTGTATTCAATTTGAGCAGCCCTTGATACATGTATCAGAGGACAATAAAGGATACTAGAATAAGTTTAGGCGGGATTTCAAATGTTTTAGGTTAATTTGTTCTGTTAAATAAGGAGAACCATCTGCACATCCTCATCATCTTCCTCCTTTATGGCTACTGAATGAGCAGGCTATTCACATTTAAAAAAATCTTTCAGTGCTGTTTTGGGCTTCGTTTTCTAAAGGTCGTTCATTGTAAATACTTGACGCTTAATTACCTATTCAAAAACTTATTTCATTAGAACGATTTTATTTCAAAATCAGGTTAGGTTGCACTGTTTGCTGGACACGTGGGTTTTATTTGTGTTGTGTAAGAAACCGGTAGTGGTAATTTGTATGCGTTGCTGTATTCTCCCTTGTTATGAACCTTAAACGCATAACCCCAGTTATGCAGCAGTTACGTTACCCGCATTACATGTAACAGAATGTATTATAATGCAGATCACGTACATGTAAAGAAACTATTTATACCCATGGTAATTTAGACTTAATGAGACAAGCTTAGGTCTCTTGCAAATATAGGTCACACGAGATAATGTTATATAATCAAATGTGGTAATGTACTACTGCGGTGAAGAGTTATGCCTAATTTCTACTGAGATTTTGTGAAGCATGGTTATATATTGGTATATATTTTGGAAGAATTATCAGTCAGTTCACAGTATTTCCAATGGCAGCAAGCTACCAGACGAGAATTCGAGATGAAGAGGAGATGCGGCGTAGATTGGAAGAAGAGTTCAGCTCCTTGGCTAACGCTGAAGCGTATTACAAATGTGTAACTATTATCGAAAACGGGTAGGTGTAATCCAATAAAAAGCAGCTAATCATTTGTCATTTGTTAATCTTTTTCATTCATCAAGTATTTCAAGTCCTTATTATATCACTTTTCAGAGAGGATGAAGGTAAGAAACGCAGCTTAACGGACTTTGATACCATTCGCGAGAACATCCTGAACCTATCAGGACTTCCTTCACCCGCCCGAATAATGGATTTTGGGGGAGGTACAGGAATCCCCATGTCAGCCATTTGTAAAACACTCCAAGCCCTCAACAAAGATGTAATCGTCAGCGTGGAAGAACCCCATGAAGAGTCGTTGCAGAAGTACAAGGAATGCGTTGAGAACCTGGAAAATGTTAAGCTGGATGTGGCCTACTCTGGACGGTTCCAGGATTACTTCGGGAAGTCTGTGGAAGACCTTAAGTCCATTGGAGCGTATCCTGAAGAACAACAGGACAGGGTGCTTGCTTTACATTCCATGTATCATCTTACACGTTGGTTGGATGATTTCTGTAACCCTCACGAAGACATCAAACGAGCTGTCTTTGCCATGTATACCATCCTCAAGCCTGGGGGGATGATATTAATACAGTTTAATAGTGGGGACAACGCATACATTTGGAACACCGCTGTGCACTGTTTTAAAGCTCGTTTTCCTAATGAAGCCGTAAACCTAACGAAGGTAGCGGAGGCTAGAAGTTCTTTGCTTATTCAAGGGGAAATTGCCGATATTCTGAACGAATCATTTCCAACCTTTAAAGCTTTGATATGGCACGAGGAGATGAGGTGTGATTTCGTGCTTCCATCGCTGGCAGAGGTCGGTGCTTCGGTCCTGGCCATCTATTTCCATGGTTGGGCAGATAACGCTTTTAAATTTGACTCTAGTGTGTTGTCATTTTGCATGGACTTCGTCCAGAGAGAAGGCAGGAAGTATGGCCTTTCCCAAGAAGCAGACGGAATGTGGCGGATGTCAAATGTTACACACTTAATCACTATTAAGAAAGTCAAAGCTGATTAGGACTATTCTAAGGACTATTTTAAAGAAAGAACTGTAAAAGTAACAAAGTGTAGGGTTATTCTTATTCTTAATCAGGAAACCAACGACACATTACATGGTGTACTGGTCACATGGGATACATGTTAAGTTTTATCCTGTTGTGCTTAATCCTGCAGTTTTGTATATTATTTCTATGGAAATCATTATCAAAAGAGTGACAAATGCTAATTTGTTGTGCACTTTTCTCAAATGCATGATAGCACTATTATGATGGTACATTTTAAAATATATTTCACATTGTTCAAAGTTTGTACATGGAGTAAAACGCAGTACTGTAATGTGAAATTATAAAGAACACGTGATCTTGGATATTAGGGCATCTCGGCGTTCATATTGATAAAACTTATCATTTTCAATGATATATTATTCAGTTCACATGACGGACTTTTTATTTACTTTACATTGGCATTAAAACAGTCACAATAAGAACTTTCAAACCAGACTGGGTCAAAACATTATATGAATAAAATGTGACTCCTTCTTGTGACTCATCTCCCTTTCCTGTCAAACCGCAGACAAACGGCTTAGCGTTGGAAGGAAACTGTTATAACAGTACTAAACTGTGTAAAGTGGAGTAGTTCTTGACAACTCCACCTCTAGCAAATCAGGGCCCCGTATCTCGAAAGCAACGAGCATTGCGACCGAGCGCAGGCGTCTCGATTCCATAACTCGCCCATACTCGCCCCATATAATACCTTGTAGCCTCTATGTCATATCGCTATTCGCAATACGCGATGCGCTCGAGATACGGGGCCAGTTCAGCTAGTCTTTGACCCAGAATGTCACTATGTATGTAGGGGAGTCCGGGGCTTGTTGGACCTCAGGGCANCACATTCCATCCCCTTCTTGGGAAAGGCTGTACTTGCTGCCTTCTCTCGGGACGAAGTTCATGCAGAATGACAACATACGATGGTCAAATTTGGAGGTGTCTCCTGTCCGACCGTCAAAATAGGTAAAGAAGGATGAGACCCCTGTCTCTGCAAGTGAAGGAAGCACAAAATCACACCTCCCCTCCTCTCCCCTCCTCGTGACTTATTGAAGCTTTAAATTTTAGAAATGATTCGTTCAGCATATTCACAATTTTATGAATATTCAAAATTATGGCGTTCCATAATTTTTTTCTTTGCTTATAAAAGTATGAATATTTGTTCTAAGTTACCCAAATATAGTTTAGACCTTTAAATAGCAAAAATCAATTTAATGTCAACAATTAATAGCCAATTGATACCATATTTGAAGCTACTCGCAAAATCATAAACTATGATCAAGCTGTAGAGCTCATGCAGTTTCTAAAGCTATATATCAGAGAATCTTCTGTATTTTGCAATACAAGATATTGCATTTGAAGTATGGAAGAGGTATAATCTACATTCATTATGCATCACTGTAGTAGTAAATTACAGTACAATGCGGAATATAAGAGTGCATTCCCATAGATTTAGATCGATCCATCTAAATTGACCTAACTCCCTGGGGGTTCACGCTAAATTGATGTCAGCCGGGCGCGCACGGTAGTTAATTACCCCCTTACAGCTTTTAGTAGGCGGGACAGACGCTTTAGCCGGCTAAGTTGACTGTAATCTAGTGAGACTCCCCACAGGGATAGATCGATCTAAAATCTGTGGGAATGGGGTCTAAGTAACTTACTGGACAAAAGTATGACTCTGCTGCAAGTATGCTTCTTGGTGAAGCAGAAACGTTTGACAGCAGCGTTCTACTTTATACACACTTTGAATCGAAGAAAATATAAAGTAGCGTGGTTTAAGAACAAGTGGTACGTTGCTTTTCTACTTCTCAAAGTCTGTCACGGATTCTGTATCCTCAACTTAGAAACGACTTTGTTAACTTCAAAACATTACAACTACCACACACACACACAAAAAAAGGAGAATTTATAATTAGTGCATTAATATGTTTCTGTGTTTTTTCTACCCCTATGTTTGTTAAAAGCTGCGTTCACATTAAAACTCTCTAGTACGATAATTTTATTGTGAACGCACCCATAGTTGTTTATACTCTTTAGTCGACTGTTTGGTATGCTACTGGCATCACCAAAAGTGTGTCAATCTCGGCGTTTACCATTCAGAACACTTCATCTGTTACATCATTACTTCATTACATTACAGATCACGCACTATAAGACATGATACTAATACACAGGTACATACATGCGCTTGAAGGAACTAACGGTAGTGAATATGGTGGTTCTATTAATGCGTCATTAACTGAAGAAATTTGAGAAAGTGCCTGATTCTGCATCTATGTACATTTTTGTAGAGTTATCGGGCAGAACACACTGCAACATATCCCAATGGCAGTAAGATTTCAGACAGGAAAACGAGATGAACAGGAGATGCGGCGTAAACTGGAAGAAGAGTTCAGCTCCTTGGTTAACGCTGAAGCTTATAACAAATGTGTAACTATTATCAGCAATGGGTAGGTGTTCCCCAATAATAAATCAATTAATCATTTGTCATTTGTTACTATTTTTTCATTTATTAAGTATTTCACGTTCTTAACTTTCAGAGAGGAAGAAAGTAGAAAACGTGGATTAACGTACTTTGATACCATTCGTGAGAACATCCTGAACCTATCAGAACTGCCTTCAACAATCCGAATTATGGATTTTGGGGGAGGTACAGGAACCCCTATATCAGCCATTTGTAAAACACTCCAAGCTCTCAACAAAGATGTCATCGTCAGCGTGGAAGAACCTCACGAAGAGTCGTTGCAGAAATACAAGAAATGCATTGAGAACTTGGAGAATGCTAATCTGGATGTGTCCTACTCTGGACGGTTCCAGGATTACTTCGGGAAGTCTGTGGAAGAGCTGAAGTCCATTGGGGCGTATCCTGAAGAACAACAGGACAGGGTGCTTGCTTTACATTCCATGTATCATCTTACACGTTGGTTGGATGATTTCTGTGACCCTCAGGAAGACATCAAACGAGCTGTCTTTGTCATGTATACCATTCTCAAGCCCGGGGGAATGATATTAATACAGATTAATAGTGGCGACAATGTTTTTATTTGGAACACCGCTGTGCATTGTTTTAAGATTTGTTTTCCTAATGAAGCTGTAAACCTAATGAAGGTAGCGGAGGCTAGAAGTTCTTTGCTTTTTCAAGGGGAAATTGCCGATATTCTGAACGAATCATTTCCAACCTTTAAAGCTTCGATATGGCACGAGGAGGTGAGGTGTGATATCATGATTCCATCGCTGGCAGAGGTTGGTGCTTCGATCCTAGCCGCCTATTTCCACGGTTGGGCAGATGACACTTCCAAATTTGACCCTAGTGTGTTGTCATTTTGCATGGACTTCATCCAGAGAGAGGGCAGGAAGTATGGCCTTTCCCAAGAAGAAGACGGAATGTGGCGGATGCCAAGTGTTACCCACTTTATTACTATTAAGAAAGTCAAAGCTGATTAGGACTATTCCTATAGTATTTAATTTAAAAGCTGTGAACGTTTAAAAGTATAGGGCTATTCCTATCCATAATATTAATCAGGAAGGCATCGACACATGACATGGTGTGCCGATACTACATGTAGACACATAAGATACATGTTTAGTTTTATCCTGTGGTGCTTATTCCTGCTGTTTTGTATAGCTTTTTCCATGCAAATACTAACTAAAAGGTGGCAAATGCTCAAAAATTATTTTCAATTTGTTCTGCATTTTTATTTTTTAAATGAATGATATCACCATCATGATGGAACTTTTTTTTTTTTATACATTTCACATTGTTTGTACACGGAGTAAAACGACGTAATTTGATGTGAAATAATAAAGCACACGTGTTCTGGGATATTAGGGCAGCTCGGTGTTCATATTGATAAAAGTTACCATTTTCAATAATATCTTATTCAGTTCACATGACGGACTTATTTACTTTACTTTGGCATTAGAACAGTCACTTTCAGAACTTTCAAACCAGATTGGATCATTACCTAATATGAATAAAATGTGACCCCTTTTTGTGACATAGCTTCTATTTTTGTTATACGGAAGTTTGCTTTTAAGTTAACAATTGAAGTTAGTCATACAACAAGTATAACCTGACTTCCACCAAGCTGCAGGTGACGCCATTTCAGACCGAAAAGACACTGGTCTTAGGAACCAAATGGTATTCAATTAAGAAGGCCTCAGTGAATCTGATTTGACAAAATGGTAGTAGGGCCTACTAGTAATGGAAGTCCTTACAAAAGAATGCTCTGAGCTAAAAAAAGAATGTTCTAAGACCGTTGAAGGAACGTAAAGTTTATGTAAACATTAGAAATGACGTTTGGCAAACGTTTTCCGTGAAAGTTTCCTCAATGTTTTAGGAATGTTTTTGGAAACGTTACACAATATCACTTAAAGAACATGTAGAGAACATTTTAAAATATGTAAAAAATAGGACTATATAGGCCTGTACTGTATATCACCATTGTATTTATCTATTAAGTAGGATGTTTATTTTGTTTCATTTCATTTATCGTTAACTTATCCTTGTTAAGTCTACTGATCATTTTAAAATGATTTTAGACTTCAAATACATATAATTAACCCCAACTCTTAGTTTGAAATTAGGCAACGTTTCTCGGAGCAATGACAGTGTAGAACGATAATATAACGTCTACGTCAAGTTTGCTGATGGGCTATCCAATACATAACCCTGTGGTAACGTTATCAAAACGTTCTGTGTAAGCTGGGTTGTGGTTAGCTGGAGCGTTGGAGTTAATTCATGTCACCTGGGCAAAGTAATGAGGAATGAAATACTGTTCCTTGTGGACTACCATTCCTGTCAAACCAACATTGACAAAAACCTTGGTGTTTGAAAGCAAACTGTTATTTCAGTGATTGCGGTGAAGCATTATGCCTAATTTCTACTGAGATTTTGTGAACCATGGTTATAGAAGAATGATACATCTGGGGAGTATATACCTCAACTGTCCCTTAAAGGTTTTGAGGCATGGTGCCAGTGTGAAGTGGGTCAACTGTGCTGGAGCATCTACTGCGCTTTCATGCGGGTACCACCACAAAAATACAGGAAATACATGGAATGAAAATTGTGTCAGGATATCGTCTACAAAGCGGGCTGTCTAAGGTTGCCTTAACATTTCACTTTTTGAATTGAGTAGACGTTTATAAAAGGGGTTTGAACTTGAATTTTGAAGTGTGTATCCCAGCATATTTTGGAAGAATTATCAGTCAGTTCACAGTATTTCCGATGGTAGCCAACTACCAGACGAGAAATCGAGATGAACAAGAGATGCGGCGTCGATTGGCAGAAGAGTTCAGCTCCTTGGCTTACGCTGAAGCTTTCAACAAATGTGTAACCATTATCGACAGTGGGCAGGTGTACTCCAATAATAAATCAATTCATCATTCGTCATTTGTTAATCTTTTTTCATTCATCAAGTATTCCAACTCCTCACCTTTTCAGAGTGGAAGACGGTAAGAAACGCGGCTTAACGGACTTAGATACCATCCGTGAAAAGATCCTAACCTATCAGGACTTCCCTCACCCGTCCGGATTATGGATTTTTGGGGAGGTACAGGAACTCCCATGTCAGCCATATGTAAAAGACTCCAAGCCCTCAACAAAGATGCCATCGTCAGTGTGGAAGAACCTCATGAAGAGTTCGTGCAGAAATACAAGAGATGCATCGAGAACTTGGAGAATGCTACTCTGGATGTGGCCTACTCTGGGCGGTTCCAGGATTGCTTCTGGAAGTCTGTGGAAGAGCTGAAGTCCATTGGGGCGTATCCTGAAGAACAACAGGACAGGGTGCTTGCTTTACATTCCATGTATCATCTTACACGTTGGTTGGATGATTTCTGTGACCCTCAGGAAGACATCAAACGAGCTGTCTTTGTCATGTATACCATTCTCAAGCCCGGGGGAATGATATTAATACAGATTAATAGTGGCGACAATGTTTTCATTTGGAACACCGCTGTGCATTGTTTTAAGATTTGTTTTCCTAATGAAGCCGTAAACCTAATGAAGGTAGCGGAGGCTAGAAGTTCTTTGCTATTTCAAGGGGTAATTGCCGATATTCTGAACGAATCATTTCCAACCTTTAAAGCTTCGATATGGCACGAGGAGGTGAGGTGTGATATCATGATTCCATCGCTGGCAGAGGTTGGTGCTTCGATCCTAGCCGCCTATTTCCACGGTTGGGCAGATGACACTTCCAAATTTGACCCTAGTGTGTTGTCATTTTCATGGACTTCATCCAGAGAGAGGGCAGGAAGTATGGCCTTTCCCAAGAAGAAGACGGAATGTGGCGGATGCCAAGTGTTACCCACTTTATTACTATTAAGAAAGTCAAAGCTGATTAGGACTATTCCTATAGTATTTAATTTAAAAGCTGTGAACGTTTAAAAGTATAGGGCTATTCTTATCCATAATATTAATCAGGAAGGCATCGACACATGACATGGTGTGCCGATACTACATGTAGACACATAAGATACATGTTTAGTTTTATCCTGTGGTGCTTAATCCTGCTGTTTTGTATAGCTTTTTCCATGCAAATACTAACTAAAAGGTGGCAAATGCTCAAAAATTATTTTCAATTTGTTCTGCGTTTTTATTTCTTAAATGCATGATATCACCATCATGATGGAACTTTTTTTATACATTTCACATTGATTGTACACGCAGTAAAACGCCGTAATTTAATGTGAAATTATAAAGTACACGTGTTCTGGGATATTAGGGCAGCTCGGTGTTCATATTGATAAAAGTTACCATTTTCAATGATATCGTATTCAGTTCACATGACGGACTTATTTACTTTACATTGGCATTAGAACAGTCACATTTAGAACTTTCAAACCAGATTGGATCATTACCTAATATGAATAAAATGTGACACCTTTTTGTGACATAGCTCCTATTTTTGTTATATGCAAGTTTTCTTTTAAGTTAACAATTGAAGTTAGTCATACAACAAGTATAACCTGACTTCCACCAAGCTGCAGCTGACGCCATTTCAGACCCAAATGACACTGGTCTTAGGAACCAAATGGTATTCAATTAAGAAGGCCTCAGTGAATCTGATTTGACAAAATGGTAGTACTAGTAATGGAAGTCCTTACAAAAGAATGTTCTGAGATAACAAAAGAATGTTCTAAGACCGTTGAAAGAACGTAAAGTTTATGTAAACATTAGAAATGACGTTTGGAAAACGTTTTCCGTGAAAGTTTCCTTAATGTTTTAGGAATGTTTTTGGAAACGTTACACAATATCATTTAGAGAACCCGTAGAGGACATTTAAAATATGTAAAATAAGTAGGGCCATATGGCCCTGTACTGTATAGCACCAGTGTATTTGTCTATTAAGTAAGTTGTTTATTTTGTTTGATTTCATCTATCTTATTTTGTGAATTTATACTTGTAATGTTTTAGGTATGATTTTGGAAACGTTACACAATATCACTTTAAGAACATGTAGAGAACATTTTAAAATATGTAAAAAATAGGACTATATAGGCCTGTACTGTATATCACCATTGTATTTATCTATTAAGTAGGATGTTTATTTTGTTTCATTTCATTTATCGTTAATTTATCCTTGTTAAGTCTACTGATCATTTTTAAATGGTTTTAGACTTCAAATATGCTACAAATAACTAACCCCAACTCTTAGTTTGAAATTAGGCAACGTTTCTCGGAGCAATGACAGTGTAGAACGATAATATAACGTCTACGTCACGTTTGCTGATGGGCTATCCAATACATAACCCTGTGGTAACGTTATCAAAACGTTCTGTGTAAGCTGGGTTGGGGTTAGCTGGAGCGTTGGAGTTAATTCATGTCACCTGTACAAAGTAATGGGGAATGAAATACTGTTCCTTGTGGACTACCATATTCCTGTCACACCAACATTGACAAAAACCTTGGTGTTTGAAAGCAAACTGTTATTTCAGTGATTGCGGTGAAGCATTATGCCTAATTTCTACTGAGATTTTGTGAACCATGGTTATAGAAGAATGATACATCTGGGGAGTGTATACCTCAACTGTCCCTTAAAGGTTTTGAGGCATGGTGTCAGTGTGAAGTGGGTCAACTGTGCTGGAGCATCTACTGCGCTTTCATGCGGGTACCACCACAAAAATACAGGAAATACATGGAATGAAAATTGTGTCAGGATATCGTCTACAAAGCGGGCTGTCTAAGGTTGCCTTAACATTTCACTTTTTGAATTGAGTAGACGTTTATAAAAGGGGTTTGAACTTGAATTTTGAAGTGTGTATCCCAGCATATTTTGGAAGAATTATCAGTCAGTTCACAATTTTTCCGATGGCAGCCAACTACCAGACGAGAAATCGAGATGAACAAGAGATGCGGCGTCGATTGGCAGAAGAGTTCAGCTCCTTGGCTAACGCTGAAGCTTTCAACAAATGTGTAACCATTATCGACAGTGGGCAGGTGTACTCCAATAATAAATCAATTCATCATTCGTCATTTGTTAATCTTTTTTCATTCATNGTCTACGTCACGTTTGCTGATGGGCTAACCAATACATAACCCTGTGGTAACGTTATCAAAATGTTCTGTGTAAGCACGGTTGGAGTTACCAGGAGCATTGGGGTTAATTAATGTCACCTGGGCAAAGTAATGAGGAATGAAATACTGCTCCTTGCGGACTACCATTCCTGTCACACCAACATTGACAAAAACCTTGATGTTTGAAAGCAAACTGTTATTACAGTAACCTGTTCCCCCACATGATTAAGTCTTTGAAATAGAAATTAAGTAGACGAAAACGCGCTGGTAATATTCGCAATGTTTTGCAGCAGATTTGAAGCAGGATAGAGATGCTGTGAAAATTACCAATTGAAAAGAGGCTAACCTATAGGCCTACTTATCAAAGTAGAAGGTTGCTGTATTTTTACTTCACTTTACGACGCATATATAAAGAAGAAGGCTGCTTCCGCAAGGCATGCTGCTTCGAAACTGCTGCACTCAGAGTATAAATGTGGTAATGAACTACTGCGGTGAAGCATAATGTCTAATTTCTACTGAGATTTTGTGAAGCATGGTTATAGTAGAATGGTACTTCTGGGGAGAATATACCTCATCCGTCCCTTAAATGTTTTGAGACATGGTGTCAGTGTGAAATGGGTCTACTGCGCTGAGGCGTCTACTGCGCAATTGTGCAGGCACCACCACAGAAATACAGGAAATACATGGAATAAAAATTGTGTCAGGATATCGTCTACAATGCGGGCTGTTTGAGGTTGCCTGAACATTTCACTTGTTGAATTGAGTAGACGTTAATAAAAGGAGTTTGGAGTCGAATTTCGAAGTGTGTATCCCAGCATAATTTGGAAGAATTATCAGTCAGTCCACTGTATTTCCGATGGCAGCCAGCTACCAGACGAGAAAACGAGATGAACAGGAGATGCGGCGAAGATTGGAAGAAGAGTTCAGCTCCTTGGCTAACGCTGAAGGGTATCACAAATGTGTCACTATTATCAACAGTGGGTAGGTGTGCTCCAATAATAAATCAAGTATTCATTCGTTTATCATGGTTAGGTACTGTGCATGTCTTTTTATGAGAAGGAACCTGATTTTGTTATCAGGCTTTGCAATTCACAAATCTAACTGGAGTGAAACACTTGGAAAAGCATTTTTTTCTCTGCTTATAAAAGTATGAATATTTGTTCTAAGTTACCCAAATAGAGTTTAGACCTTTAAATAGCAAAAATCATTTTAACGTCAACAATTAATAGCCAATTGATACCATATTTGAAGCTACTCGCAAAATCATAAACTATGATCAAGCTGTAGAGCTCAGTTTCTAAAGCTATATATCAGAGAATCTTCTTTATTTTGCAATACAAGATATTGCATTTGAAGTATGGAAGAGGTATAATCTACATTCATTATGCATCACTGTAGCAGTAAATTTGAGAAAGTGCCTGATTCTGCATATTAGTATGCTTCTTGGTGAAGCAAAAACGCAGCCTTCTACTTTCTACACACTTTGAATCGAAGAAAATATAAAGTAGCGTGGTTTAAGAACAAGTGGTACGTTGCTTTTCTACTTCTCAAAGTCTGTCACGGATTCTGTATCCTCAACTTAGAAACGCCTTTGTTAACTTCAAAACACCACAACTACTAAAAAGAAAAAAAGAAATATATATATATATATATATATATATATATATATATATATATATATATATATATATATATATATATATAATCAGTGCATTAATATATTTCTGTGTTTTTTCTACCCCTAAGTTTGTTATAAGCTACGTTCACAATAAAATCTCTTTAGTACGATAGTTTTATTGTGAACGCACCATAGTTGTTTACACTCTTTAGTCAGCTGTTTGGTATGCTACTGGCATCACCAAAAGTGTGTCAATCTCGGCGTTTACCATTCAGAACACTTCATCTGTTACATCATTACTTTGCAGATCACGCACTATAAGACATGATACTAATACACATGCAGGTACATATATATACGCTTGAAGGAACAAATGGTAGTGAATATGGTGGTTCTATTAATGCGACATTAACTGAAGAAATTTGAGAAAGTGCCTGATTCTGCATCTATGTACATTTTTGTAGAGTTATCGGGCAGAACACACTGGAACATATCCCAATGGCAGTAAGACTTCAGACAGGAAAACGAGATGAACAGGAGATGCGGCGTAAACTGGAAGAAGAGTTCAGCTCCTTGGTTAACGCTGAAGCTTATAACAAATGTGTAACTATTATCAGCAATGGGTAGGTGTTCCCCAATAATAAATCAATTAATCATTTGCCATTTGTTACTATTTTTTCATTTATTAAGTATTTCACGTCCTTAACTTTCAGAGAGGAAGAAAGTAGAAAACGTGGATTAACGTACTTTGATACCATTCGTGAGAACATCCTGAACCTATCAGAACTGCCTTCAACAATCCGAATTATGGATTTTGGGGGAGGTACAGGAACCCCTATATCAGCCATTTGTAAAACACTCCAAGCTCTCAACAAAGATGTCATCGTCAGCGTGGAAGAACCTCACGAAGAGTCGTTGCAGAAATACAAGAAATGTATCGAGAACTTGGAGAATGCTACTCTGGATGTGTCCTACTCTGGACGGTTCCAGGATTACTTCGGGAAGTCTGTGGAAGAGCTGAAGTCCATTGGGGCGTATCCTGAAGAACAACAGGACAGGGTGCTTGCTTTACATTCCATGTATCATCTTACACGTTGGTTGGATGATTTCTGTGACCCTCAGGAAGACATCAAACGAGCTGTCTTTGTCATGTATACCATTCTCAAGCCCGGAGGAATGATATTAATACAGATTAATAGTGGCGACAATGTTTTCATTTGGAACACCGCTGTGCATTGTTTTAAGATTTGTTTTCCTAATGAAGCCGTAAACCTAATGAAGGTAGCGGAAGCTAGAAGTTCTTTGCTTTTTCAAGGGGAAATTGCCGATATTCTGAACGAATCATTTCCAACCTTTAAAGCTTCGATATGGCACGAGGAGGTGAGGTGTGATATCATGATTCCATCGCTGGCAGAGGTTGGTGCTTCGATCCTAGCCGCCTATTTCCACGGTTGGGCAGATGACACTTCCAAATTTGACCCTAGTGTGTTGTCATTTTGCATGGACTTCATCCAGAGAGAGGGCAGGAAGTATGGCCTTTCCCAAGAAGAAGACGGAATGTGGCGGATGCCAAGTGTTACCCACTTTATTACTATTAAGAAAGTCAAAGCTGATTAGGACTATTCCTATAGTATTTAATTTAAAAGCTGTGAACGTTTAAAAGTATGGGGCTATTCTTATCCATAATATTAATCAGGAAGGCATCGACACATGACATGGTGTGCCGATACTACATGTAGACACATAAGATACATGTTTAGTTTTATCCTGTGGTGCTTATTCCTGCTGTTTTGTATAGCTTTTTCCATGCAAATACTAACTAAAAGGTGGCAAATGGTCAAAAATTATTTTCAATTTGTTCTGCATTTTTATTTTTTAAATGAATGATATCACCATCATGATGGAACTTTTTTTTATACATTTCACATTGTTTGTACACGGAGTAAAACGACGTAATTTGATGTGAAATAATAAAGCACACGTGTTCTGGGATATTAGGGCAGCTCGGTGTTCATATTGATAAAAGTTACCATTTTCAATGATATCGTATTCAGTTCACATGACAGACTTATTTACTTTACATTGGCATTAGAACAGTCACATTTAGAACTTTCAAACCAGATTGGATCATTACCTTATATGAATAAAATGTGACCCCTTTTTGTGACATAGCTCCTATTTTTGTTATATGCAAGTTTGCTTTTAAGTTAACAATTGAAGTTAGTCATACAACAAGTATAACCTGACTTCCACCAAGCTGCAGCTGACGCCATTTCAGACCAAAATGACACTGGTCTTAGGAACCAAATGGTATTCAATTAAGAAGGCCTCAGTGAATCTGATTTGACAAAATGGTAGTAGGGCCTACTAGTAATGGAAGTCCTTACAAAAGAATGCTCTGAGCTAAAAAAAGAATGTTCTAAGACCGTTGAAGGAACGTAAAGTTTATGTAAACATTAGAAATGACGTTTGGCAAACGTTTTCCGTGAAAGTTTCCTTAATGTTTTAGGAATGTTTTTGGAAACGTTACACAATATCACTTAAAGAACATGTAGAGAACATTTTAAAATATGTAAAAAATAGGACTATATAGGCCTGTACTGTATATCACCATTGTATTTATCTATTAAGTAGGATGTTTATTTTGTTTCATTTCATTTATCGTTCATTTATCCTTGTAAGGTCTACGGATCATTTTTAAATGATTTTAGACTTCAAATACATATAACTAACCCCAACTCTTAGTTTGAAATTAGGCAACGTTTCTCGGAGCAATGACAGTGTAGAACGATAATATAACGCCTACGTCACGTTTGCTGATGGGCTATCCAATACATAACCCTGTGGTAACGTTATCAAAACGTTCTGTGTAAGCTGGGTTGTGGTTACCTGGAGCGTTGGAGTTAATTCATGTCACCTGTACAAAGTAATGGGGAATGAAATACTGTTCCTTGTGGGCTACCATATTCCTGTCACACCAACATTGACAAAAACCTTGGTGTTTGAAAGCAAACTGTTATTTCAGTGATTGCGGTGAAGCATTATGCCTAATTTCTACTGAGATTTTTGTGAACCATGGTTATAGAAGAATGATACATCTGGGGAGTATATACCTGTCCCTTAAAGGTTTTGAGGCATGGTGTCAGTGTGAAGTGGGTCAACTGTGCTGGAGCATCTACTGCGCTTTCATGCGGGTACCACCACAAAAATACAGGAAATACATGGAATGAAAATTGTGTCAGGATATCGTCTACAAAGCGGGCTGTCTGAGATTGCCTTAACATTTCACTTTTTGAATTGAGTAGACGTTTATAAAAGGGGTTTGAACTTGAATTTTGAAGTGTGTATCCCAGCATTTATTCGTCATTTGTTAATCTTTTTTCGTTCATCAAGTATTCCAACTCCTTAACTTTTCAGAGTGGAAGACGGTAAGAAACGCGGCTTAACGGACTTAGATACCATCCGTGAAAAGATCCTAACCTATCAGGACTTCCCTCACCCGTCCGGAATATGGATTTTTGGGGAGGTACAGGAACTCCCATGTCAGCCATATGTAAAAGACTCCAAGCCCTCAACAAAGATGCCATCGTCAGTGTGGAAGAACCTCATGAAGAGTCCTTGCAGAAATACAAGAAATGCATCGAGAACTTGGAGAATGCTACTCTGGTTGTGGCCTAATCTGGACGGTTCCAGGATTGCTTCTGGAAGTCTGTGGAAGATCTGAAGTCGGCTGGAGCGTATCCTCATCAACTACAAGATAGGGTGCTTTCCATAAATTCTATGTACCATGTTTCAAATTGGCTGGATGATTCTTGTGATCCTCATGAAGACATCAAGCGAGTTGTCTTTGCCATTTATACCATTCACAAGCCCGGGGGTATGTTGGTAGAACCCCCCGAGTCCCACTGCCTACAGGCCTGTCTAATGCTGCTTTTTGTTAAAACACTTCACTTGCCCGTTTCAGATAGGCAATAACTGAATGCATGTCAACAAATTTAGAACATTTTTTGGTTTTCTGTCCGATGGATTGTACCAGAATAGGGGAGGTAAAAAAGAGATGAGGCAAAGATTTAAAGAAAAGCTCAGCTCCTCCACAATCTCTGAAGCTTGTTTCAAATGTAACTATTCTTAACTTCGCAATGGATGAGCCCACAACATTTATTGTCTAATTTTGGCATTTAAGGGACCCTTTTTAAAGAAATTTTACCTAGCCACAACATTTTTTTAAAGAGGGAGAAAGGAAAAGAGGTTCTCTCCATTTGGAAACCATTCGTGTGTTCAAATTCCTTAGGATCTAGATTTCGGTATTGCCGACTCGATTTTGATTTCATGTACGGTATAACCCATATCAACAATACCGTAACTGTACACCTGACACATCAAAAATTAGGTTAATTTGCACCGTATGTAGGACATGTGGGTTTTATTTGTGTCGTGTAAGAAACCGTTAGTGGTAATTTCTATGCGTTACTGTACTCTCCCTCGTTATGAATCATAAAACGCATAACACCAATTACACAGTCTGTTACGCTACCAGCATTATATGTTACTGAATGTATTATAATGCAGATCACGTGAAAAGACAATTTATATGCACGGAAATATACACTCAATGAGACAAGGTCTCTAGACTTGATACATGTCACAGAAGACAGTGTTATATAATCAAGCATTGGCTGGGTTAAACCATAAACTTATGCTTTTTAAACGGGCATCTGATGTTGCCTTAACTCTTTAGGTTCATCTAGTATTTTAAATTCTTTCACTAGTCTGAGGTGCTATTGTACAGAATACTATTATTTTCGATGGCAGCCAGGTACCAACAGAGAGAGTTAGGAGAGAAAGAGATGCGGCGTAGATTGGAAGAAGAGTTCAGCACCTTAACAGTCTCAGAAGCTTATCACAAATGTTTAGTTATCGTCAACAAAGGGTGAGTCTGCATGATTAATTGGTCAATCCATGTAATCTAGCAGTTCATTTGCTCAGAATTCCGTTTTCCATTTGGACAACATTTTATCCGACAAGCATTTCAACTCAATTACCTTTTTTCAGAGTAGAAGAAAGCAGTAAAAGAGATTCACGCAACCTTGAAACCATTCGGGTGAACACTCTAAAACTTACAGAGCTTTCTTCACCAGTCCGAATAATGGATTTTGGGGGAGGTGCAGGAACTCCAATGTCAGCCATTTGTAAAACACTCCAAACTCTCAACAAGGATGTCATCGTCAGCGTGGAAGAACCTCATGAAATGTCCCTGCAAAAATACAAGAAATGCATTGCGAAATTGGAGAATGCTTCTCTGGATGTGGCCTACTCTGGACGGTTTCAGGATTACTTCGGGAAGTCCGTGGGAGATCTGAAGTCCATTGGCGCGTATCCTGAAGAACTACAGGACAGGGTACTTACTATACATTCTATCTATCATCTCACAAAGTGGTTTGATCATTCCGCTGATCCGTATGAAGACATCAGGCGAGCTGTCTTTGCCATGTATTCCATCCTCAAGCCTGGGGGAATGATATTAATAGAATTGGATAGTGGGGAAAAAGCTTTCATTTCGAAAACCTCTGTGCACTGTTTTACGATTTGTTTTCCTAATAAAGCCATAAATCTAACGAAGGTAGTGGAGGCTAGAAATTCTTTGTTACTTCAAGGGGAAATTGCGGATATTCTGAACAAATCATTTCCCACCTTTAAAGCTTTGATAAGGCACAGGGAGTTGAGGTGTGATTTCGTGCTTCCATCACTGGCAGAGGTTGGTGCCTTGGTCCTGTCCACCTATTTCCATGGTTGGGCAGATGACGCTTCCAAATTTGACCATAGTATGCTGTCATTTTGCATTGACTTCGTCCAGAGAAAAGGCAGGAAGTATGGCCTTTCCCAAGAAGAGGACGGAATGTGGCGGATGTCAAATGTTACACACTTTATCACTATTAAGAAAGCCAAAGCTGTTTAGGACTTTTCTTATCTTCAAAGAAAGAACTGTGAAAATAACAAAGTGTAAGGTTATTCTTATTCTTATTATTAATCAGGAAGTCATCGACACATTACATGGTGTACTGGTACTAGACACTTTAGATACATGTTTGGTTGTATCCGCTGTGATTAATTCTATAATTTTTCCCATGCTAATCATTACCAAAAGGACGACAAATGCTCAAAATTATTTTCAATTTGTTCTGTAGTTCTATTTTCTAAAAAGCATGATAGCACTATCATAATGGTACCCATGGTATTTCATATTGTTCAGAATTTTCTCAGAAACGTGGTAATTTAATGTGAAATAATCAAGTACACGTATTCTGGGGGAAAAGGGCAGCTGCAGTGTTCAAATTGATATAATTTACCAATGTTTTTAACGTTGTTATTTAGTTAATATGGCTGACTTTTTTGGGGTGGAGTAGAGTGGGCTTCTTATCCGCGACACCCCCCCTTCAAAAAATCCTCGACCTGCCCCTAAACTGTCTACTCAACGAAAACTGACACTTATAACAACACCGATGGCTTTGACAACCATATTGAGCAACAGTGTTTAAATAAACTCTTAGGCTTCGTTCACATGGAAAGTAAAAAAAATCTATTCGCGGTATCTCCACAGCAGCCGGACACACAGTAATTGTAAAGGCGCGGTTTTAGCTTGCTTGAGAATGATAACAATTGTGTTTAACAATAGAATGCGAGCTATAGAAAGACCCCCTTCCTCTTCAAGCGACGTCACAATTAACAGTATATATAATCTTATCTTGATCAATATATTATCTCCAGAAACCATGAATATAATTATTTGACGATGTAGTGAACAAAACAGTGTATCAGTGTAATTTGCTTTTCACTTTTCATGTAACCGGTCTTCAAAGCATGTAAACCGCTTTGATATTTACTTCTATCAATAAGAGATTAGTCACCAACATATTCCGTAGGTTTTTCATGTGTAGCGGAGTATGATAACAAACAGATTTTACTGTAGCTGAGCGGAGTGACTGATGAATGTGTCAGAAATGACTCAAGAATGACAGGCCAGTAACCAGCAATTTCAAAAGGGGAGGTGGGCTCTTTTTCCGAAAAACAATGGACCTTTTATCATGAAACCTTCGTGCCCCTAGATAAAAGTTTACCCAGAGGGGACCTTTTCCGGCAAAAAGGGGATTCTTTCCACACACCCTCCTCCGAGCCCCACTGGCTAGAGACCTGTCTAATGCTGCTTTTTGTTAAAACCCTTCACTTGCCAATTTCACATAGGAAACAACTCAGTGTATTTCAACAAAAGTTACAATATTTCGTTTTCTGTCCGATGAATTGTACCAGATTAGAGAAGAAGGTAAAAAAAAAAAAAAAAAAGAAAAAAAGAGATGAGGTTGGAAGAAAAGTTCAGCTCCTCCACAATTTCTGAAGCTTGTTCAAATGTAATTATCCTCCACAATGGGTGATCCCACAACATTTATTGTTTGATTTGGTCATATAATTGACCCCTTTAAAAGAAATTTAGCCACTAACATTTCTAAAAAGAGGGAGATATGAAAAGAGATATTTTTTCAATTTCGAAACCATTCGTGTGAACAGATACCCTAGGTTCTAAATTTCGGTATTGCCAGCTCGTTCTTGATTTTATGTATTACCCTCATCAGTAATACCGTATTTGTAAAGCTCACACGTGGAAAAGTATAATGAGCAAGCTAGGCTCAGGGTAGTGGACAGAATGAAGTTAAAAGGATAACAACTGTTCATTTTGGCAAAAAAAAAAAAAAAAAAAAATAATAATAATAATAAAATAAAATAAAAAAAAAATAAAAAAAAATAAATAAATTTAAAAAAATTCCTGGGGTAAAGAACAACTTTCCCATACTTACCATTGGTAAATGAATCCATTTTTACGATCAAAGTTAGTCCCTGTTTTTTTTTTTCTAAAAAGCATGTTTTTTGTTTTTTAATGACTTCTTAAGAGATCATTACAGAGCATAGCCATCTATGGAGGTCGTGTGATCTAATGACAAGTACAGATTTCAGAATAGTTGCAAAAGCTGTCGTTTTTGTGGTAAAATAAAATTTATTATATTTCCATGAGATGTTTACAATGTATTTATTGTAAAATATAAATCTCACACAAAGAGTTGTTATCCCTTTAAGGGGAATTCCTTTCCATTTCAAATTATGGATCTAGAACTTGTACAGAAAGCCCACTCTCTGACCAACGGTTAAGCTAGCAATATTTTCCAAAAATTCTTAATGAAACAGTGTAATTTTGTATTCAGTTTGAGGAGCCCTTGATACCAGAGCACATCAAAGGATACTAGAATAAGTGTAGGCGGAATTTCAAATGTTTTAGGTTAATTTTTTCTGTTAAATAAGGAAAACCATCTGCACATCCTCATCATCTTCCTCCTTTCTGGCTACTGCATGAGCAGGCTATTCAACTTTTAAAAATCTTTCAGTGCTGTTTTGGGCTTTGTTTTCCTAATGGTTGTTTATTGTAAGTACTTGACACTTAATTACCTATTCAGAACCTTATTTCATTAGAACGATTTTATTTCACAGTCAGGTTAGGTTGTACTGTTTGCTGGACACGTGGGTCTTATTTGTGTTGTGTAAGAAACCGGTAGTGGTAATTTGTATGCGTTGTTGTATTCTCCCTTGTTATGAACCTTAAACGCATAACCCCAGTTATGAAGCAGTTACGTTACCAGCATTACATTTTACAGAATGTATTATAATGCAGATCACGTAAAGAAATTATTTACACACAATGTCTCTTGCAAATATATGTCACACAAGAGAATGTTATATAATCAAATGTGGTAATGTACGACTGCGATGAAGCATTGTGTTTAATTTCTACTGAGATTTTTGAAACATGGTTATAGTAGAATGATACTTCTGGGGAGTATAAACCTCATCCGTCCCTTAAAGGTTTTGAGGCATGTTGTCAGTGTGAAGTGGGTCAACTGCGCTGGAGCATCTACTGCGCTTGCGTGCAGGTGCCACCACAAAAATACAGGAAATACATGGAATGAAAATTGTTTCAGGATATAAAAGGGGTTTGAACTTGAATTTTGAAGTGTGTATCCCAGCATATTTTGGAGGAATTATCAATCAGTTCACAGTATTTCCGATGGCAGTCAGCTACCAGACTAGAAAACGAGATGAACAGGAGATGCGGCGTCGATTGGAAGAAGAGTTCAGCTCCTTGGATAACGCTGAAGCTTTAAACAAATGTGTAACCATTATCGACAATGGGTAGGTGTACTCCAGTAATAAATCAATTCACCATCCGTCATTTGTTAATCTTTTTTCTTTAATCAAGTATTCCAACTCCTTAACTTTTCAGAGTTGAAGAAGGTAAGAAACGCGGCTTAATAGACTTTGATAACGTCCGTGAAAACATCCTGAACCTATCAGAACTTTCTTCACCAGTCCGAATTATGGATTTTGGGGGAGGTACAGGAACTCCAATGTCAGCCATTTGTAAAAGGCTTAGAGACCTCAACAAGAATGCCATCGTCAGCGTGGAAGAACCTCATAAAGAGTCCCTGCAGAAATACAAGAAATGCATTGAGAAATTGGAGAATGCTACTTTGGATGTGGCCTACCTGGACGATTCCAGGATTATATCGGGAAGTCTGTGGAAGATCTGAAGTCCGTTGGAGCGTATCCTCATCAACTATAAGATAGGGTGCTGTCCATACATTCTATGTACCATGTTTCAGATTGGGTGGATGATTCTTGTGATCCTCATGAAGACATCAAGCAAGCTGTCTTTGCCATGTATACCATCCTCAAGCCCAGGGGGTGTTGGTTATAGAGTTAGATGGTGGGGAAAACGACTTTATTTGGAAAACCGCTCTGCGTTGTTTTGAGATTCTTTTTCCTAAAGAAGTCGTGAATCTCAGGAAGATAGAGGGGGCTAGGCGATCTTTGTTATATCAAGGAAAAATTGCAGATATCCTGAACAAATCATTCCCAACCTTTACGGCTTCTGTACAGCACCTGGAGGCGAGCTGTGGTTTTGTGCTACCATCTCTGGCAGAGGTCGGAGTCTATGTCTTCACCATGTACTTCACAGGATTTACAGGAGACACGCCCAAGTTTGACCATCGTCATATATCATTTTTCATCGACTTCGTCCAGAGAGAGGGCAGCAAGCACGGCCTTTCCCAAGAAGAGGACGGAATGTGGCGATCAACAAATACTACTAATTTGATCACTATAAAGAAAGTTAAAAAAGTCTAGGCTTAAATTGTCATACTACCTTCTTTGGCAGAGGTCGTAGCCTATGTCTCAATTATCTACTGTGACGGTTGGCCAGGAGACTCCTTCAAGTTTGACCATCGTATGTTGTCATTTTGCATTGACTTCGTCACCAGTTAATAACATTATGGATGCATGTATATTTAGACCGTCAGGAGACTTATTTCATGATGTAGTAAGGGCCCTTACACATTAGACCTACAGGGGACATGCAGGTGCAGCTTTCATACATTTTGATAGAACTTGCCAGTATTTGCTAATCGCAGTGGTGTCGGGAAGCTAATGCTATGGACTTATTTTGCGTTTGATACAATGTTGTTATCTGACGTTAATCCAACTTTCAAATCCAATGTTTATCGAACGTCTTATAAACATTATGGTTCAACGTTGTTTCAACGCTAAAACAACATAATTTGCCCGCAGGGTTTATTTATGGAATGGAAGAAAAAAAGCACATAAGAACACGTAAAGGTATATAACTGGCTAATTTTGTGTTATGGAAGTCCTTTCGGGTCATTTTATTACAAATTGAGGCGCCGAATCCTTTCTAGGGTAGGGTGCTTTGAGGGACATGGAGGATAAAACATAATATAAATGCTTCGCTGTATAAATTACAATGCAGATCACGTACCATTAAATGTTTGAGGCACGTAATCCATGTAAATGTGTATTAAACAAAGTAGAATGATGGAACAAGAGAGATTTATAGGCATTCAAAATTGGCCCGGGGGACCTCAGAAAAGTCTTTTTAAGCGGTCATCTGATATTGCTTTTTTGCTAAAGCACTTCACTTGTCGGACTCAGCTTGTATTCACTGGCAGAAAATTCCAAACTTCGTCTTGAAAATTTCAAAACATCTTTTGAAATTTTGTAAGACGAATCATTTCCGATGGCAGGCAGCTACCAGAGAAAAGAACGATATGAACAGGAGATGCGGCGTAAATTGGAAGGAGATTTCAGCTCCTTAACTGTCTCTGAGGCTTATCGCAGATGTTTAAATATCCTTGAGAAAGGGTGAGTCCACATGATAACATCAGTTCATCTACAATATAGCGCTGATAATTAAATCAATTCACCTATTAATATAACAGTCCATTCACTTATAAAATTATTTTCTTTGGTTATCATTTTATCTTTTTTATTAAACTAGCCATTCAACTTATTAATCCTTATTCATTTCAGAGTGGAAGAGGGCATGAAAAGAGGTTCCCCCAACTTTGAAACTATTCGTATGAACAGGATGAATTTAAAAGAACTTTCTCCACCAGTCCAAATTATGGATTTTGGGGGAGGAACAGGAACCCCCATGTCAGCCATTTGTGAAAAGCTTCACGCTCTCAACAAAGATGCCATCGTCAGCGTGGAAGAACCTCATAAAGAGTCCTTGCAGAAATACAAGAAATGCATTGAGGACTTGGATAATGCTACTCTGAATGTGGCCTACTCTGGACGGTTCCAGGATTACTTCGGAAAGTCTGTGGAAGAGCTGAGGTCCATTGGAGTCAAAGGCCATCGTAGCCGATACCATGAAGCTCATTGGTAATTCGGGGTACGGTAAAACAGTAACCAATAAAGAAAAACACCGTGATGTGGAATATTGCGGTGAAGCTAAGGCCTCTCGTAAAGTGAACAACCCCCGCTTCCGGCGCTTAGATCAAATCACTGACGACACGTATGAGATCGAACTTAACAAAAAAGTAATCAAATACGATTTACCCATTCAAATCGGGGTCATGGTGTATCAGTATGCCAAGCTGCGCATGTTGGAATTTTATTATGATTTCATGCTTAAGTACGTGGATCCGTCCGACTTCCAATATTGTGAAATGGACACAGATTCCGCCTACATTGCTTTTTCGGCAGATAGCTTGGAAGCCGTGATAAAACCGGATATGCGTAAGCAGTACGAAGCTGAAAAACATATTTGGTTTCCTCGCACTGATACACCAGAAAACGAGGCCTATGATAAAAGAACGCCGGGGTTATTTAAAGCCGAGTGGATTGGCGACGGTATCGTTGGCCTTTGTAGTAAGACATATTATTGTTTTGGGGGAGAAACAAAGCCGAAATTTAGCTGTAAAGGTGTTAATAGAAACAACAATTACATAGATGAAACTTAGTATTTAGATGTACTGCTGAATAGAAAGAGTGGAAATGGTGAGAATAGAGGCATAAGGTTGTTAAAAAATAGCATGTATTCATATGTACAGCAAAAAGATGCATGCAGTTATTATTATTGTAAACGTAAAGTTTTAGAAGACGGTGTGTCCACTGCACCTTTAGACGTTTAAGTGTACATTTTTTCACTTGACAAGGAAAAACTTATTTTTGGCTGTTCATTTAACAGAATTTTAAGGAAGAACATATTTCTGTTGCACATTATTCGAAGACAACCTTTAGACATTTGATTGTACATTATTTACCCGTCACTACCTTGACAAACTTATTTTGCCTAGCTGTTAATCCAATATAATGTGGTGCAGCAGAAGTGTGTTTGGAAAGCAAGACGTAAAAGCTTATTACATTACTCTACCTGTGTAAATACCTACCTTGAAAAGAATTGTATAATATAAAGTCAATTCAAATACTAAACAGTAGTTAACGCATTCCATGTGATGTTCAATGAAACAGAGACAGAGTTTGTCATTTTTACCACCGTGTGCTTAGAGATTGAATACTAATAAAAGTACATTTTATCCATATGACATGTGTTTTCTTGAATTTATGGTTCTATAACATGACTAAGCAGACAAAAACTACACTGTTTTAACGCGATCTTGTGTAGAAAATCTCTTGTGACGCATTTTCATCGGTTCATTTTTTGATTTTCAAAGATGAACAGAAAAAAGTTGAACTTGAATCAGAAAAAAAAAAATCTGATGTTTCTTATACTAAAGGTAAAAATACTTCTGCATATTATGTTGGTGTTTCATTTTTACAAGGAAACACTAATTTTCACAGTCAAACAGGAAAAAATACCGCACTGTTTGACTTTTATTTAACAAAAAACGTCTACATTGGCGTTTCATTTTGATCGGGAGATTTTCTGGTATTCAAAGCGGAACAGAAAAAAAAATACTGCACTGGTTAACTTTAAACAGACGCAATAACTGTTGTTTCTTGTATTAAGGAGAAAAAATACTTCTTCATATGACACTATTCTTCAGATTAGACAATGTAAATCATAAATCAGCGCATAGATCTTATAAATAAGAATCATAGGTTAAATCTTTGTTTACTTTGTTTGCTTTCTTTATTATACTTTTAAAGCAGAATAATTTTAATGATGTATTTAAATTTTAACTTTAAATTTAACAAGGAAAACACTTATGTTCAAAGATGGACAGAAAAAATGCTGCATTGTTTAACTTTAAAGAACAAGTGATGATTAAAGATGGTCAGAAAAAAATACAGCAATGAGTAGCATTGCGTCGAGAAAATGCTGAGAAATTTTGACTTGAAAGAGAAAAATACTCATATTATTTTAAAAAAGGAAGAGAAGAGTACTCCAATGTTTAGCTTTGGATTGAAAAAATGTTGTGAAGTGATAGTTGTGGCTACAAAAGGCCTAAATCTAAACAGATTCTGTTTACACTGGCCGCCTGAATTACTGGTTTGCTTGTGTAAACCAAGGCGATCGTTTAGGAATAAAGGATTGGAGGGGTTTAGAGAAATCAAAAGTATTTGATGCGGCGTTTAAGTACAAATAGGTGACTACAGCAGTTGGTTCACGAGAAAAGAATAGAGCTTTACTATGATACTACCCAGCTTATGTTAAAACAGTGTCATTCATTTAATACTGGCCGCTTTACATTCAACTATATTGAAAAACAGTAAAAGGCGGATTCAATCGACTGTACTAAGTGTTTGCGAACCACACACTGTCACAATACTCTAAGTATTTGGCCTGCATACCTCTCTTTGTGAATATTACACTAGTCTCAGCTGACCATAAGCGGAACTTTGTTTGTTAACACTTTGTGAGACGCGTTCAACTTAGTCGCGTGCAATCTGTCTTTTTTGGATCAATAAAAATGCGTGTCTTTTTGTTCATCCAATTCAATGGAAAACTACAACAAACACCTATCCTTTCAAATCTTATGTATACACCTGCCTTTTCAACCAATATAAGCATCTTTTTCATAAATAGACAGAATAAATAATTAAAATAATTACTCTCATCTCATTTTTAATAGCTCTGCCACTTTACTATGGCATTTTTTAATAGCTCTGCCACTTCTTTAGTAACTGTCGCGTCCTTTTATTACTACTGTTATGGAAATGTCTTTCCTTCTGTGGAAACCACAGTGAAACATCAGATTTGAGGGGGTACATGGTAAACGTGCATATTTGATACTAAATATGGATATCTTGTCCGCTATTATTATTTTCTTTACCACTATATAAAACCAATTGTTCAGTTCACAAATACTATCCCAAGAGTTCTTAATTAATGTTATTGAAGTCGCTTGCTTGTGCACTAGACTCGTTTTATGGTCTTACCTGTAATTATATAACGTAAGACGATGAGCGCAATTTGAATAATTAAAATTAGTATGCACCGCCAAATAATGCAGCACAAAATCCATCATAGATAAGGGAAATGTATACTGACCAAAACTTCCAACGCAACACATACGAGTTTGAAATATTTGGTTTACAAAAAAGGGATATTGGTTTTGAGTCATAATACAACTGAGCTACCTGTACACCTTAGAAGCTCAGAAAATCGTTCTGATTTTGTCGTGTGGGCAGAGAATTTTGAGAAATTTGCCTATCCCGTCAGTTTGAGTAGTAATCTGACCAATCCTTCCAGAATTTTGTCAATAAATAGCTGTAGCAATGGCAAGCTTCAGTGAAGATCGAGGGCAACCTCGAGCCGCTACCCAAAAATGTCTCGCTTCGCTCGACATTTCTGTGTAGCGTCTCTCGGAAAACTCGGATTTAACCTCGATGTAGTCTAGAATTCCACTACTGCATCTTGGTTAAATCAGTCGAGGTCTCTTAAATGCTGAAAGCCAAAGACAGAGTGATCATGTGACTTTCTTGGCATCAAGAGAATAGTGACGTTGCTTGCGTTATATACCTACCAGTAGACAAATTTAAAATCTCTCACGCTCTTAAAAAAATAGCATAAACTTTTCATGTTTAACAATTATTATTTATCATTTCATTACACTAAGTCATATCATATGGGTATAGTTTAAAACGGGAATGAGTTTACATAAATTTAAGCCACACGTGCATACACATTATTTGTAAATCTATAACTTTTTAACGAGAGTTGTGTTATTTACCTTTTGTTTTTAAGCTGTTCATTCTTCCTCGTTATCAGATATATCGGTAAAAAACATGTATTTCCCCTGTGAACTTGTAATTACATGTAGAACATGAATGCTCTGAAAACCAGCACGTATATTCCGAAACCGCCTCGTAGTAAAAAAGTCACCAAAACGTAGAATTATTACTCCTGTGGACTTGAAATAAACATCCGTTTGATTTTGACTATATTCCATAACCGCCTCCTCGTCAGAAATAACAATAAAAACTAGAATTATTATTCCCGTGAACTTGTAATAAACATCTGTCGATTTTGAATATATTCCGAAACTGCATTGTTGTCAGAAATATCACCAAAAAGTAAATTTCTTTCTCCTTTGCACTTGTGAAAAATTAGTTTGACTATATTCCGGTCTGACGCTCCTTTTTTATCAGAAATGTCACTCAAAAGTAGAGGTTTTGCCTTGGGACATTGTTTCCGCAGCAGTCACAGCTAGGTGTGGCTCAGCTGAGACGTGCATGGTCAGTATCAACGGTTGATTAAATACTTCACAGGCCAGTTGAACGTCCACGACAAGTATTTAACAAAAATTGACCAAATTGGCCAGACATTACGTAAGAATTTGGCGGGAGGTGACCAGCGCACGTGGACGAGTTTATTCCGTATAACATCTCTAGAGCGTGATATAGAGTCACTTTATTCGATTTTAGGGGTGTTTTAGGATGAAATGACTGTATTTTCTCTCGGTATGTATGTCAATTAATACACTGTCACCCTCTCGCGACATATGCCACGAACACCTCTCGCTGACGCTCGAGGTGTTATGGCATATATCGCTCGGGTGACAGTGTATTATCTCACACATAAACCGTTAAACTGGCCATTGTGTGTCCTTGGGTTTTCTTTGAACGACTTACCGTACAGCTGACACGAACCATGGAATCGCGGATATTTCATTACATAAGTTATGAAACCCTTATTACATATTTGTCGAATTCCTCCCTTCAGTTGTATCTACGTTCAACATTCAACTGCCATTACTTCTTTTTTTGTTATTTTGCATATGCCGTATAAGCATTAATTCCAGGGAAAACATTCCAACCCACTTATTCCAGGGAAACCATTCCAATACAAGCTCGCCACAATAATAATAATAATAATAATAATAATAATAATAATAAACAACGTGAATCGGGGCTAATAGGAAGAGGAAAAACACCATCCATCATCCCAGACATCAGGAAAACCCTCAGTTAGACCTAATCAAGCTACCAGCGCCGTCACGGCCAGCCTTACCAGCAACATTCGGCCCTATTGCAAGCAAACCTTTGTGAGTTTCCTCAGCCACAATGCACCCGTCCTGTCTGTTATGGCTGGTTACTAAAAACAACGGCAAAATAATAATAAACCTCTACCCAATTTCCACAGTACACCCGTTCTGCTACCTAACCCCTTTTTGGACAGGCATCAACATAAAAGTAATACCTGGTCTAAAATATCAGTTCCAACACTCTAATGTGGAGCATGATAACCTTAAAAAATAATCATTCTGAGTATGCTTAACATTAAGTCCATGTGGTTGTTACACCTTTCTCTATTATTCTAATCCCTTCATGGTCATACTTATATTTAACATAAAAGCGATAAAAACAGTTTATTAAACAAAATGTTAAAACATACAGACTAAAGTCTACATCAGTGGTTGGCTGGGCAAATTGCATATGTACAGTATCTACATTGTACCTCCATATAATTGTCTAGAAGACCAGGCATTACCTCTCAGCAAGGATGAGGCCTGTTTCTTTAATCTCCAGTCTCATATACACAGGGAAACCCATTAATGTATTTTCTACGGCCAAGCAAGCACTCTTTTCTAGTTACCACTATAAGCGAACCCAAATAAAGTCTCACGTGTAAGATACACTATTTTATCAAATGGGCTTGGACTTTTGGTATCACCTTCAAACACTCAATGTTAACTTGATCAAATATAACCGTAAAAATTATCAATTTGGGTTAATCATTAACCATTTTGTAAACCCATATCTTCGGGACAACAAGTCAGCAGTTTTGTGACCAAAGAAAGAGAAAAATAGTCCAGCCAGTAAACCACCGGCAAAGCTATCAACACCTGGTCATCAATTCTTTTAAAACCTTCATAGCTAATGAAGCATTGTATTGAAAATACCAAGCTTTTGAGTGTAGTGTATAGATTGACCTTAACTATAAGTGAAACCATGAAACCTGTGTATATGAAAAAATGACACGTACGGGGAATACGGAAGGTATCACTTGGTTTAGGGATCGGTTTTAAACACTTCATGAAGTCAATAGGTATGATACATGTAGAATGCTACGGATGAAAATATAAAATTATACATTGGTCATTTTAGAGAAGCAAAGCGTTTTTTTTTTTAAGTTCGCTTTAAAATTTAAAATTTAACTATTCTTGTTGATAGTTTCATTAACCAACTTTGCTTACCTTGTTGGCTCAAAAGCAGGTACAGGAAAATGAAGCTATGATGTCGAAATCTTCATGAGATATAACGTCAGGATTACTGCAAAAAGGCTTGACCTACAAAGTGTTTGTCCACGTTATCAAATCAAAGACAATGGCAAAATCCAGATAAATAGATATATAGATAAATAAGTTAATTGAGGCCGCAGTCTCAGCGAAATAAACACACACACACACACACACACACACACACACACATATATGACCTCGCCTTAGTCGATTTTATGCATTTACATGTATACTAGCATGCATAACTGAGATAATGGGACAAGTGTTGACAAGTTATCTTTCTTCTTATGACCTTCATTCTAACAAATTAATCTGTAATGTAGATATTTTTATTACTTGTTACTCAAGATTCGATGACATTTAAACGGCATAAAATAGAACACAATTAACACCTTATTAACTGTTTTTTCTTTTAACTGACGTCCAACTGATCAAATGGTCACATCGGAGTAAAATTAACACGGAAACTTAAAAGTTTTACGGTTGTCATACGTTGTACATGTATGACTATCTGCAAGTTCAACGCCGAGTCATATACATTGTAAGTCCAAATAAATGGTTGATTCGTTTTTCCCTACTGCACTTTCCGTTTTTTTTTAGCATTGTGTTGTTCAATAAAACAAATAAAACTGATCGCTTTGGCATTTGTGGGCTCGTCAAAGCGATCAGTTTTATTTACTTTATTGAACAACACAAGAGTCAGGTCTGAAAATGTAACGACATGTCTCATTTCAAGATCACAAACTGGACAAGAAAGACCACGTCTTTCCTATGGCGCGACTTCCGAACGACTGATCTCTTTCCCTCGCGCGAAAGAGACTTCGGCCAAAGAAAATCACACAAAAGAATACAAAAATACACGAACAAAGACGAACGAATACGAACACAAGGAGAACACAACGAGAGCCCAAGGAGAGCGCAACTAAAGCACTTCGCCTGTCACACGACTAAAGCTAGTTTTTACGATTACATGTATGTGATTTGGTATGGCATAAACGGGAGTCGTCACATTCTTACTGCAGTTTTGATGGTGTGAAAACGGAATCATTAAAAAGTAAAGCGCTTTTTTGTGCGTGTGACAGAGTGTATGCCGAAGATAACACCGATAATAAATTCGCAATGTTCGTAAAAATGATGTATTTGAATACAATTTTGTGTTCTCTTATCCTAAATTTTAGGGGTGTCAAGCCCATACATGATATGATCTGTCCTTGAATACAATGGTGGTCTGCCGCCGATTGTTTTTCTGTTCATCCCTCAGTGTCCACGGTCTTCGAGAAATCTGCGAACGTTTGAGCTGATTACCGAAATGTCATTATACAAGCTGTTAAATAAAAGCACCCCCTTTTCATTGTATGCATTTGCACAAGCAAAATAAGAACATGTTTAATAGAAAAAAATGGAAAGATCCCAGTCATACTTGGAGTTGGACCATACCACCAGAGGTTCAACAGTTATATCTGGTTATTACTCCTGGTGATATAGCAACATATATTGGAAAATGTATCTATATTAGGAAAGGCTATGGGCGGCGGTTTATACAAAAATTCAAAACACGATTAGTCGTCTGTATCAGATAAGTCGAATTGAAAACACGATTAGTCGTCGTCGTTATCAGATCAGACGGCGATACTTTTATTTAAAATTTAACGAGGCATTTCTGAATTTCACACATTGAAAACATGATTTGACGTCGTCGTTATCAGATCAGACGAATTAAAAACACGATTAGTCAGGCTTCCTGTACGACAGAGAATTGTTTTTAAATGACTGCTGTTTGTTTTTAAATTGACCAGAGGTGAATGCCCCTCATATTTTAACTCGATGCTACTTCCAAGTACACCCGGTCTCAGCAGTTCTACCAGATCCACCTCCATTCTTTGTTTTACCAGAAATGATAATAAAAAAACAACCAAAACCTACGGCCACAGGGCATTTTAATTGCAGCACCCATTTTATGGAATCAACTATCCGCACACATTCGGACAATTGATAGTATGGAGGTATTTTAAAAAAACTTAAAAACATTATTATTTGCACAGTATTTAATTAATATTTTCTCATTTTATCAGAGAAAAGTTGTATTGTTCAGACTATTACTATTTTAACCAGCGCGACGCGACCTTCGTGTGTTCGTGTAAACGTGTGAAAGACAGGCAACGGTCTTGACTCGCTGTTTATATTTTTTGTAATCAATATTGAAGTATACCCCCTTCGCCTACATGTAAACGTGTTAGTTTGCTTCATGTTCACTATATTCCTTTCAGGTGGATCAGACAAGGCGTTGAGATTGATAAAAGTAGAGGTTAATCAAAATAATTGGGTGCAATTTTGTGAAATGATTTAATTGATGTGCACGAACCTAGCATGTTTAAATTCTTGAATTTTTAATTAGTAAAATCTTTCGTACACGGACTCATATTTATATTACTCTCAGGCTATACTCTTCGATGTTATTGTATTACACGGGAGTCTTGGAAACCTGAAGCACAAAGCATTGTGAAAGTTAATTCTTGTCTTGTTATATTCTTCATGCGTGTAGCTGGGATAAACACTGGGAACTAGAAACAGGCTTAATTTAGCTTTACTTAATTTACGACAATTTAAACAAAAACCAGTCATCAAGGCTTGCTCTGATTTTGTGTTAACCTGACACTGGTTTTAAAATAACAAATGTAGACATGTTGGATGGATCAAAACACCGACATCGTTATATTTTAACTTAATGTGGTCATTTACACAGTAACACATAATATTAACAAGTTTTCTGTCGTTCAGCACGCATTACAGTGAGAGTAACCAAACAGTGAGGATGATCAATCCAAGCACAATCTAGGCAAGTATTGTTTACAAAATAGATCATGTTGAATAAACTTACGCTTTAATAAATAATCAGCACAAGGTTCGGTTTTTGTGACTTTTAAAAAGCTTTCGATCAAAGACGTTCAATGAAATCACAAATCATTTGACGATTAACAAATGGACAGGTTCAAGGGGCATTTTTGTTTCAGCTAGTGGGACTTCAGGTAGAGGGTTTAGTGAAAGTGTTTCCTCGGATGATAGCAGCATCACGCCCTAGGTCACTAAATACTTGAATGCAGTAAGTTTATAAATAAATTATACATTTATAAATAAATGCAATAAGAATTTTTTAAGACAGGTTGATGCTGACGCTCATGCATGTTAATCAAACAAACAATACTTAGATCAATTTTTGACTGCGGAAAAACCCATACTGGATGAAATAACTGATAACAAATTTAACTACATGTAGCAGTTTGTTAGCAACACTAAAAACATAATCAGCTGTGCGTGCCAAACTAGTGAACAAATTGAATAGAAGCTTTTTGTCCAAGCATCCTATCCCAAACTACTGAGTTGGAACAAAGGTCTAGTGACACGTACTGTGCAATTACAATTAATAGATCAGTTGCATACTTGATTGTTTTCCCCCCAGGTATCGCATGCATGCATTCTTACTTGAGTGATGTAAAACAAGTCGCCAGTGTACCCTGTTTGTAACTGTAGCAGAATATGTTCGACATGACGTTTCTGCACGGCAGCCGGAGACACAGTAATTGTACCACCAGCGTTAGCGCTGGCGGTACACATGATTTCGGTCCCGTCCGGATCGTTCCGCCGGCTCCGCCGGCTCCGCCGGACGGCTACCG
>NW_019775519.1:10739-42050 GCF_001039355.2 Lingula anatina
GTATGGATGGTGGTAATTGCCCCTTGGGATAGTCACAAGCTAAATTCAGAGCTATAAAATCATTTGCCTAATTGATTTCCAAGTGCCCATTAAATAAGATTACATAAAACACACGCTGAGACTTCCCAGTAAAGTCCCATAGGTTAAGCTCTCTTAACTGTGTCACATAATTAGGAATCTATGATAATTATGCAGGTAAATGTTGTTTAATATTGCAAATAAGTTAACAAAACAAAACAAAAAAATAGATGAATAACAGTGTCTTATTATCCTCAAACACATTGGGGTTATTCATATCATGTTATTACAGCAAGATTAAAAGTTTGAATAGCAGCTTTAATGGGATATTTTTGTGTTTTCTTTTTAATTTTTTTTTTCAAACACTGGCATTTTCAGCTCCCATCCACCTGAAGCTCTTCACATTTTCTGTATTTCCACATAACCAGTTGCATTGGTTTTTATGTCTTTAAACATTATGTAATATTATTTTATGCACTGTCATCATTATTTAGATATTGGGATTTTCATTATGTGAATTTGGTCCTGAAACTGTAATCTTATTGCAGGGGTGGATTGAGGCCATCTTCTGGGTCTTTCAGATTTTAAAGTTCACATTGATGGGCATCTCTTTTTTCTGTTGGAAGACCATCAAATATGTAGGATGGATCAACAAAGATAATTTGGAATACTGTCAGAAAATATCTCTGGATCAGCTCCTGTTATTGATGATGTCACCTGTTGTGCATGATTAAATTTCAGCGTTGATTGACAGTGCTATTGTAGGCATCAAAATTGACAAAATGAACCATTTTCTGCATTTTTATTTTGTGTTTTTGTCTGTACATTTGACAGCTTTGCTGCCTTGTTATTCTTACAAATGCTTATTATGTGGTCATCTTTTTCATTTTGTCTCAGAACTGTTTGCATTGAATGAGACAACAGGAAGCCTTTCCACCAACAAGTCATTAGTGGGTCACTCAGGAACATACAGATTTACTGTAGAAGCTACAGATCATGGCGTACCTGAGAGACGTGTCTCCCTAACAAGAGTGGTGATAACGGTATTAGCAACCAATCAGCGAGCTCCCCGTTGGATCTGGCCAGCGGGTAATAATCAGACTATTGAGGTGCTTGAGGTAAATGAAAGTGATGAAGGACTTTTTTATTGTAAAGTGTTCATAAGTTCATGGATATCAGTGATTCATATAAATAGTTGGACAAGTGATTTTTAGCCTTGCGTGGAAAAAATAAATAGATGCATTAGATAAAATGACCATCTTACACCAATTATAAATCATTTGAATGTCAATGGAACAAGCTGACTGCTTTGATATCCTGTTACCCATTTCGGATATCAACAAGTGCCCTATTTTGATAATTGTTTATTTAGAAATTCCCTAATCTTTTACGGTTATTTTCTAGTAATGGTATAGTGTGATGTCTTTAAATTACAATTATAAAAGTTGAGCAGAAATGTTCGTTAGTTTGGTACTGGATCATATATGATAATTATCAAACAAAGCCAAAATACAGTTATAAAAGTTGTTGTGGCAGTGTTATTAGTAATTTCCTCTTCACTTTATTTTTTTCTTTTTTTTTCTAGAACCAGTATGTAGGCTTGGTGGTCACTGACAAGCCATATGCTGTGGATGATGATGATGGCCCCAGTGGGAAAATCACATATGGTTTCTATGACAATAGATTTGTAAAGGAAACTCCAGAATTCACCATTAACCCTATCACTGGTGTCATTTCAGCCAAGGTGATATTTGATAGGGAGGAAAAAGATACATACACAGTAGGTGTTTTAAAGAAATTTTTATGCTCTTGGTAATTTAGTAGGACAGATATGTGTAATATATATTCATGCAAAATAATTCATAAAACTTATTCAGTAGGCATATGTTTTTTTCACATGCTACCAATTAAGAAACTTAATGTCTTGTTAAAACTGTAGAAAATTGTTATTTTTATAACAGCCTAGTTCAAAGATACAGTGATGATTTAAGGGAATGAATGCGTCTTATATTATTATATTATTGTCTTTTCAGCTGCTGTTAGTTGCCCGTGACAATGGTCAGCCTCCACTGCAGTCCAACAGGTACTTGACTGTGAAAGTGCTAGATGTCAATGATAACCCACCGTCATTCCCAACATTCCAAGTAAGTGTTGAGAGAAAATGAAATGATTGGTTTCACTGGTATTCATACACATATTTAGGAGTTCTCAGTTGTTAGTTTAAAAAAAATAAGTTGTCTGCCTACTTTAGATTTTACACTAGCATACTAAAGCCTATCAGGGCAGCTTTAACTGCCAACAGACAACTTTTTATGACTGAAGGGCTATGACATCTTTAGTATGCCATGTTCAAATATTTCAATTTGGCAGGTATATTTCCTTAACCAAAACATTTAAGACCACTTTGAGGTGTAAATAATTATTTTTTCTAACATAAATGGAGATAAAAAATAAACCATCTTCATATGTAAGTGAAAGTGATTTTGGATAACCATTTTGTTAGATTTTAATGAGTGAACTTTTTAAAAAACAATTATATGATGAGAAATAGTGTTATGTGTGAATATAAATGTAGTGATTTAACTTTTTTTTTACCAGAATGGAAGTACAATACCAGTGACATTCTTTGTTCCTGAAGGAGTGAAGGATTACTTTGTTGGTCAAGTCAATGCTACAGATAAGGATACAGGAAGATATGCAGACATTTATTACTACATTGACGGTAGGTTACCTTTCTTTTCTTCAAACAAAAATATTTTTAGCCACTGTATTAATTCTGTGACATATTTTTTTCTGCTAAGACAATTTTAAATTACCCATTTATGGGGTTTGTATTATTCTTGCTTTTTAGATTTGACAGTTTAAAATATGTATTTGCTTTAATGTGGATATTACAACAGGTAAAGAGAAATGTTTAGTTGGAGCAAATGAACAGAGAAAAATGTATGTTGTATGTGGTGGGACTCACCTCAGCTTCAGATAAGTCAATTCTGCTGAATATTGTAAGTCTACTGATTAATTTTGATCACTCTCCAGGTGGCAATTTCAACAACTCTTTCAAGATAGATAATAGAACAGGAAGAATCGTCACTAATAAGGCGTTAGACAGAGAAACCATCAGCAAGTTTGTCCTAACAGTCAGAGTGACGAATAATCTCAATGATGATAATGTCATTAATGTTAATGAAGAGCCTTACCCTAACCCAACATATGTCATGGTCACCATTATTGTTACTGATACTAATGACAATGGACCAATATTTACACTTAATGAGTATTATGCCTGTAAGTATGATGTTTTATTTTTCTCTGTAAGTTTTATGTTAACATTATTTATATCTTGCTTTATTGTCATCAACATCTATATTATCATCACTGTTATTGCTGTCTGAAATGATTTTTTGGCAATTAGTACAACTCGATTAAAACAATGTTTTCCTGGTTAAACTAATTTGTTGTGGTTAAATATTTAATTTTTGAAGATGATTTCATAAACCATTGAGATACTGATCACACTTCTGTTCTCCTGCTTCATAATTTTTATAATTTTAAATCAAAATCTTTAATATTTTTATTGAGAAATTTCTTGTTATTTATGTATATATTTATATATTTTTATTTATTTATTTATTTATTTTTTGCAGTTGTCCCATTAAGGGCACCATTCTGGTACTTGGTCACAGATGAAATATCCGCAACGGACAAAGATGGTGGCTCTAATGGCAATGTCACCTTCCGTATTGATCAGACTATTGTGTCAAAGGAAGATACTAATATAATATACACAGTTGATAATGCAATGACCATTGGTTTGTTGAATGCTACTGTGTATACCATATCTCTTATGGATAATTACAAAGATGTTCGATTTGATATGGTCATTGATGCATCAGACTCTGGAGAAATACCAAGGTCTATGAAGTCTAATCTAAAGGTTGGAAACGTTTACTCTCATTTTTGTATATTTTTTGTATATTATATTTTATTGGGTGTAATATGACAATTTTTAATATTAAAGTATATTATTAATGCAACTGAAATATCAACAGCATATATGTTTTAATTTCTAACTCATGAGGATTTACAAAATTTGCCAAATATTTATCTTTTATTAAATGCAATAACTTCATAAATGCATGATTGGTAATTAATATTCCTATTTACAAAAATATTTCCAAATTTTATTTAGGTCTGGGTGGCAGATGAAACAAATGAGATTGTCCTGCTCATAAAACAACCACCATATTGGGTTCGAAGATACAAGGAAAAAATCATACAGTATGCACATGGTTTTATACTATTTTTTGCTTTAATTGTAATAAACTACATTATTTTGCAATATCTTTCACTTTTCTGTTAAAAGGGATTGTTGGTGTCTACTGCATTGTATTAATATGAGCAATGCTTTTTTTTTCAGACTGATAACTTCAATTGTGGGAGCAAAGACAGTATTCATTGATGAATCTGAAATCAGATTCCACCAAGTTGGTGATTATGTCAATGAAAAATGGTAAGTATTTTTTAAGAAAATCATCATAGAGACCAAATGACATAATTGTTCAGTGCTATATTTGGTTGCAGCCCATTATATTAGTCCTGATTTTTCACATTCATTGGTTACACAGCAAAATTGCAGTCAGTATGTTAGTTTTGATTTGAACATAAATTGGCTGATTGTTCTTATTTCCTACTTCAGGACCGATGTTGTCATCTATGTGGTTGACAACAAGACCAACTTCCTGATGGATGGGAAAGCTGTCGCAGCTACACTTAAAGGGAAGCTGACAGGAGATGAAAAAGGAGCGTTTGCTTTATTACATGTGGCAGATGCACAGGTACGTAAAGAACACCTTATCACAAGGCCTTTTCTGCTGATTTTGAGTTGTCACTGGTGTAACTTATTGACAGTCTGTGCTTAACATTTTATCAGTAACTTAACATTGTAACTGACATTTCTTTTCCAGTAGCATGAATTGAAAATGTTACGATATGACTATTGTTTCTTTCAGCCTGGTGTAGCTGCAGCTTCGACTGGTGGAGGAGTAGATTGGGGTGCCCTTGCTGGAGCCATTGCAGCTCTTCTGGCATTGTTATTACTGCTACTGTTGTTGTTATGTTGTTGTTTACCATGCTGTGCTAAGTGCTGTGGAGGGTAAGTAACATGCCATATTAATAAGTTTGTATGTCTAAGGTTGTTATGTGGTATTCACCCTCTTGATTGAGTATTGCTTTCAATATCTTATACAATGTTTATAGTATCTCAAGTCTGTCATATTAACTGTAAATGTGTCGATCTGTCAGAGTTGAGCTTGCCCTTGTTTAAATATGGATAGATATAAAAGAGTAGTGTTAACAAGATCTACTTGTATCTATTAAAGGTGCTGTGCCCCTGTTGGTGCAGGTGCTGGAAAAGAAAAGTTAGGTGAGTAGACTTGTGTTGCTGGAGCTTTTCTTCCCTCTGAAAAGAAAATTGACATTTTTATCAAAGGAATTTAGACAATATGATATACCTGGCCTATAGCCGGAAAACCTCATGGGACTCAGGGAGTCTAAAAAAATTGGACATTTTACCCCCATTAGTTGACCCAACTTGAGAAATTGCATAAAACATAGATCAAATTTTGATCCGGACCAGGTCTTTATGGCCAAAAGGGTGTTTTTTTTTTTTTTTCATCCCGAACCCCTTGCCACTAGGTCTGTATTCAGAAATGGACACTTTGAGACTGCAAGATTTGTGTGCAAAGATTCAAGCAAGGCTATGTTCAAAGTAATTCCAGATGATGCCAAAGACAATTATATCTATTTCAAGGGATTTGTTTGAGATAATTAACCAACCTACAAGGGGACAAGTTCTGCAGAATCTACTGAGTGTTAAATAAAAGGAAATATTTTAAGTATGTTTGATAATTTTTGGATTTGATTCCAAACCAACAATAGGACTAAAAGCAACTAAAGAGACAATAAGGGTAATTAAAAGTAGCTTTTTAAGAAAGTTTATTTTATTAAACTTAAATAAACTAGATAGAAAAAAAAAGCATTTATTTGGATTTGCTTCTTTTCTCAGCTGCAGTAAGTGCAGGAGCGGGAACTGGTGCAGGGTAAGTGTTTTAAAGAATAAAGTAAACAACTTTTTTAAAACAAATAATATATACTTTGAAGATTCCCAGTTACTTATTAAATGTAAAATTGAATTTGTATGATGTGACAGTGAGAAATATACTTAAGGTTTTACAATATGACACAAATGATGAAATATTTATGAATCTTTTCCTTTGTTCTAGATATGGATATGGAGCAGGCAGTGCATATGTAAGTATTTTTCAATCACTGTCTCTAGTGTTAGATATGTACGGTAACCATGATATTCTTTTCTCAGCTGCAGTAACCATGATATTCTGCGCTCTTTTTCATCCTTTTGGAGAAATATTATTTGTCAATTACCTCCTATTAATTAATGAGAAAAATGCTTGATTTTCTAGGGATATGATTCCTTCAACAACCAAGCCTTTGAATTTGATGAGCTACATAGCACAGGGGGAGTGGTAGCAGTAGCTGGTGGTGGAGCAGGTGGTTACTCCCATGAAGAAAGGATCGAGCGAGAGCAATTTGAGTTTGCCAGCATGGAGAGAAGTGGTGTCGAGCAGGCGGTAGAGGCAGCAGATGAGGTTGATGCAAACTACACCATTGTGGCTGGTTTGGCTGGAGGAGAGCAGGGAGCAGCGGCAGCACAAGGGACAGATGAGTACACCATTGTTGCTGGCTTGGCAGGTGGAGAGCATGGAGGGCAGGCCCAGATTGCAGAGTCTGCCTTTGTTGGTACCATTCATGCCACTACTGCTGGTGGGACCTCCACTATGAGATCAGGTGGAAGCAGCAATGGCGGCGTCACAATCCGCACTGGACAGTCTTCCATGAACCATGTTGATTCTGGTCCTGCCGCTTCTGTGTATTCAGAATCCATATACAGCAGCAGGGATGGCTCAGCTTATGGTGTCCCAGTTGGTACAGCAGGATTTACTATTCAGACAACTGAAACTAGAATGGCTGCTCCACCACCAGTTGCTGGTTTCACCATCCAGACGACAGAAACAACAAGAGCTGCACCTCCACCAACTGCAGGTTTTACCATCCAGACAACAGAAACCCAGAGGGCAGCACCTCCTCCACAAACTGCTGGTTTTACCATCCAGACAACAGAAACCCAGAGGGCAGCACCTCCTCCTCAAACTGCTGGCTTTACTATTCAGACCACAGAAAAGGTGACCTCCTCCCAACCCCCACCGCCACCACCTCAGCCCACTGGTCAGTCATGGCATTCTGGAAGTTTGACCTTCCGACCAGAAGTTGGCTCACCAGTGCCCCAACATGGCATGACCGTTCACACTGAAGAAGTGGTACAGCAGCATGCCCCTCCAATGGTTCAAAGCCCCAATGGAACCCTGCACTCTGGAAGCCTTACCTTCCGTGCTGATGACTTGCCATCTCAGAGATCTGCTGGTGGAACAATGCATACAGGTAGTGTGACCATACGCCCGGAAGATTTACCTGATGCCCATCTGGCTGGCGTCCATGCTCCACTGACTGGGGTCCATACTACGACCACCTATGGAAGATCTACTGTCCATCCTGATGATCATGTCCGCACTGGAACCATGGTGTCAGGTGGCAGCAACACAGTGCGTACAGGGACAATGCAGAGCAATGGTAGAGCCAATAGCTTTACACATTCTGGTTCTGGAGGTCCATACACAAGTGTAGAGAATGGATTTACTGTGGTTCATCCACAGTAAATGAGAAATATATGTATTAATTATTACTATTATTATTATTATTATTATTATTATTATTCCACATTTTATCTATTATGCAGTATTTAGACAATACTTGGGGAAAAAATTCTTATTCTTCTTTATTGTAAAATGTTTTTGTGCCATACTTATTTATTTTAGTTTTTTCACTCTTTAATGCTTGTCCTTAAGTCTTCCAGTAATAAAGGTTTGCTTAAAGAAATTCTAGTATTGTACTTTTTGTGCTTTAAAACCAATTTATATGCCACATTTTGAATACCCTTAATTAAATTTGCCTTTATTAAACAGAGTACACATGTTCATTACTCTTACTAGAGCTTTGGTAAAAACTTTGCTTTACATATTTTATATTTATTTGCACAATGTTTTCCTATCGTTTTTTTTTTTTTTGCAACAGTGAATACTTATACAGCACTTTACTTTTAATTGTATTTTTCAGAACATTTAACATGTATGACATATTGCAATTACATAATGTTACATATCACATACGTACTTTGGTGCTATATTATTAACCATTGTCTTTGGTTTAATTCATATTATCGTGTTATATTTCATAGTCATTGTAGGTAATACTTGCACTTCAATTGTTATTTTAATCCCCATTTTGTTTACACTTTAACATTTTTAATGGAAAGGTTGCAATGTAATATAATGAGAATGTTTTCACTATTAATTTCATTTGTTTAAATCGAGCTATTGTTTGAAAAGGGAAACATTAAATGCAGTAGCACCTTACTTATGTACCATAACTTGAACAAGATAGAGTTGATGATGATGATATAACATAAAATTTTTGATGTAATTGTGTAAAATTGTTAAACTTTGGTCTAGGCTTTAATATGTTTAGGCATGTCAAGGATTTGTTTCAATCATGCGTTTTTCATTAGATGAATATAACCTGGCTGAAGTTGTAAATCATAACTGTTTGAATCCAAAAGTGTTTGACCATTGAAAACTTTTGATAAAGCACTGTAGCAAGTGTTGGTCAATGAGCAACATTTGTTGAGGAAAGAAGAAATAAAGATTAACTTTTGAAAAAAAAAGTGAAAGATTAGAATGATTCTTTTTCGGATATTTTCTAGCAAGGGAGTCATGTCTTTACATCCCTTAATCGTTTCTCCCTCTTGTCAAAATTATGATATAACCTGCATCAATATGGTCTCATATCATTACTCCCCTTTCATTTATTTTTGAATGACCATTTTAATTTTTGACCAATGGGAAGTAAAAAAATAGGGCTAGTAATGTGCAGGGGAGTTACAGTAATTCTGCAAGCACCTTAAATGGCATCCTTTTCACTTGTATTGAACCAGTTTCTACTTTTTTGACTGAAAATAATATTGAGGGGTGTACTGGTGTGTACCATACATTAGGATTTGTAGATTACTTTTGATATTTTGATACTATTGGCAGACCTGTCAAAATTACTAATCTTGGTGGGAGTTACTCCAATTTGGGACATATCTCCCAATTTGAACTACAAATCTCTGGATCTATCAGTCTTTTCTCTCTTTCTTTTTACATATTAGATGTGCAGTGACTTCATTCAAGGAAACGTGATGTCACATATATAATTGCTTTCCTAGTTTCAATGATGGAGGGTAGTGTTTGCAGAAAACAACTAAAGCACTCCGAGAGCGCAGACCTCCGCCAAGGCAGCAAAGTCTCCACCCAATGCCGTTTCACCCCTAAATTTTCATTCTATAATGATTTAGTTTTTTTGGTTATTGATTATTGATTGATTATTGGTCCGGATCACCGCCAAAAACAAATCATCTGTTCCTTGGTCCACTTCTGACAGTTGCTGAAAATTTCATCAAAATCAGTCCATAACTTTTTCTGTTATGTTGCTAACAGACAGAGAGACAGACAAACTAATGGAACCAAAAACATAACGTCCTTGGCGAAGGTAATAATGAGGAAATGCTAAAGACAACAAAAGGCGGGTCTCAGTCTTCCTCAGTTAGTGTTTAAGTGGACACCACCTGACCCATCTGAGAAAGCAGACCTTCCAAACTTCCTGGCTACATGCCTTGTTATCCAAAATATTTAGATATTTTTCGTCTTTTGCCAAGTTTTGGTACATGTAGCTGCATGAACATAAAAACAATAGATTCGCATCGCATTGCATTGTTGGTTCTTTACCTGAAATGGCTCTGCGAAACTGGAACCCTGTGTCCAGTAAAAGGCGTGAAAAGAAGTTCTACCATATGTCTAAAATGTTCAAAGATGAAATATAGTGTATTTGAAAGTTTCAAGATGAGTCTGAAGTTTGGCTTTAGCAACTAAATAGGCCTATAGTAATTGTATTTAAAACAATATTGCTAAGTTTGTTAGTTGTAGGTTGTATCACTGCTTATGGAGAAAAGGGTGGGATTACGAAAAACATAGTTCTGGATAATTTAAAAAAAAAAAGTTCATTACAAGAAAAAAAAGGAACAGCATTTTTTGTACATGTGTTGGTGTGCTTTGTGTGTCTCAGGGTGGGGGACGTAGGACGTGCAAGGAAATCTCCCTCTCTGGCAATTGTCAATGTTCACAAGTATGTTAACTATTAGTATTAATATTCCTCTAATTTTCCAAGTAACTTTGTCCAAGGAGTTATATTATAACTCCTTGCTTTGTCAAGACTTGACACTAATTATAAGTGTTTGCTGATGATGAGGGCTCGTCTTGTTTAGTACATAATTGGACAAATCGGTGGTAAGTATTATTCTTTTCATTCCCTTAGTGCTACCCAAACAAACCGTGGCTATGCCACCGCAATCAAAGAATGGAGTGTCTGGTGAAGATGTTTGTTTTGTAGCCGTGCCAATTTGATGAGGCAAAAGGCTTCTGTTATTTAATACTTAGCGTTCAATTAAGGCGACGATTGATCTGATGTATTGGCAGTAGTGATTTCAGTTGGCTAGTAATCCTATTTAGTACTACCCAGTAGTCACTCACGTCACTCGTATATAAACTAGATGCGAAGGAAAATTAAATTAAATTGAGCTAAATATAGGTAAGTAAAATCATACAGTAACCAAACTTAAAGGGGCTATATTTAAAAAAGAATGAATAAATAAATTAATTAATTAATTTAATTTGTTCTGCAATGCAGAAAATTTCGACCCGAAAACTTTTATTTCATATGTGATATATGAATAATCGGTTGAAAAACATTGTTTAAAAGTTGTATAGTTACACACGCTAAATGTATCACGTTGTAAGTTATGTTTCATATAATGTTTTAACAGTTTTTTTTTTTTTTCAAATAGATAAAAGGAAATAATCAATTGATAACATATGGCCTTATAATCAGATGTGGTGGAACGTTTATAATATACTGTATAAAACAAAATTATATTCACAGATATACATTTTTTCAGACATCTTTAAGCTCCCAGTGGTGAAGTTTAGACCAAGTGCAATATGGCTGGACAAGAACTTCCTCTCGTTACGCAAGTTGCAGAGTTTCAAGACATGGGGGAAATTAACAATGGCTTTGATGACACAGACTTTCACAGACCAGCAGATTCCAATCTGCAGGCAGAACATAGGGATACGGCTAATATACAAGGAGACTACTTTGGAGCCACAGAACATGGTAACTCTGCTGTTGTACCTGTAAGTGACCCAAATTCAAGAAGTTTCGCTACTTATTTTGATGCCCCTGATGGTCATGTGAATGTAGAGGATAGCTCTGATGCCCCGGACTATGCAATGTGCTGCTCTTGTTGTTGGAAATATGGTGGAAATTCGGTTGACATGGCTGCACACTATACAGATCTGCCTACTCTACAAGAGGAAAAGGATTTAAGCACAAGTTCAGAAGATTCAGCAGAAGTAAAAACGTACATGGCTCAAATAAGTCATTGTTTGAATACTAGCCAAAAGACAAAAGTCATGAATGAGTTAATGTATGTTGCTCGCACTGGATTTGTTAACAGACTGAAAGTCACTCTAAATGTGATTAAAACGTGCTTGGATAGCCAATCTGCCAACCAGTTCCTGTTGCACGACTGTACAGGGGAGTTAAGTGAAACTCCACTTCATGTTGCTCTTATCTACAATCAAACAGAAGCTGCAAAAATTCTGATTGATCACGGAAAAGCCAATCTGGTCATGAAACCTTATACCCACTGTCATTATGAAGGAACTACAGCGTTGCACTTTGCTGTTGTCAATGGAAATATAGAAGCCATTGATAAAATGGTGTCAGTACTGAATGATGAACAGAGGAGTGAGCTTCTGCATACTGCAGCTACTGGGACGTTTTTTAAAGAGAAGTTCAAGGCCAGTGAGCTGCCTCTTACTCTCTCAGTGTGGTGTGGTTACAATGATCTTTTTGATAAGTTGATTCAGTATGGTGCAAGTCCCTTTCAAACAGAGTCCACCACTGGAAACAATATCATCCACTCCTTGGTTCTGTACTCTGAACAAAATGCAGATTTAGCAGTTCAGATGTACCATTTTGTGCTGAATAGCTTCAAATGTCATTACCACTGTAAGGGAATGAGAGAAATGAGAGGAAACTCAAATATGATGCCAGAGAGAAAGGGGGTTCGCTTCATGCAACAAACTCTGCTACAGCAATCAAATAAGGATGGTTATACTCCTTTGGCATTGGCAGCTAAGTGTGGTTTCCCTGAAATGTTTCACAGTATTTTAGGTACTGAAGGTGTGTACAAATTTACACTGTGGCGATTCGGTCCTGCAAAATATGAGCTGTATGACATGACTGAAGTTGATACCCTGAAAATAGAGGGTAATTCCAGTGCTTTCGAGTTACTGATATATGAACATAAATCCTTTGAAAGCAAAGGGTCCTTAGAATGTCTACAGTCTCCCCCTATCAAAAAGCTGATAGATCTCAAATGGAAGAATTACAGAGCAATCCATTATACATGGGCAATGCTCCACCTTTTGTATTCTATCATTTTCACTCTGTGTGCTGTGTTTAGACCTCTGCAACAACAGGCATCTAATAGCAGCTCTTCATGTGCCTCAAGTACAACATATTATACCAAGAGGAGCCTTGACAGTACTATGAGTGATGTCCAAGGGCAGCTTTTTATGGCAGGTGCTATATTTGTAGTTATCATGGCAGTGTGTTACTTTGCCTTTGAGTGTGTAGATGTAGCCTTGTCTCTTAAACTACTTTTTGGGAAGAGAAACTACAAACCCTCCATGGCAGTCATTTTCAAGCCAGATCCCTTTCGTACAGTATCATGGTTTAGTTCTCTGTTTACCATTACTTGGTTTATTCTTCACATGCTCCGCCATGATTCTGAAGACACTTTTCTTTCACTTGCTGTTGTCTTTACATGGCATTTTGGTCTGTTTTTCTTCAAAGCTAATCAGAGTGCTGGTTTTCTCACTGTAATGATCTGGAAAATGTTAGTTGGTGATCTCGTTCTTTTTATGGAAGTTTGCATCATTATGTTACTGGCATATGCAACAGGGATGTATGTTGTGTACCAAGAGGCAGCTGAAGGTGTCCCTACTGATATGTCCTCATTTGAACGAAGTCTTTTCAAATTTTATGATTTGACCTTTGGTCTTGCAGAATTCGATGACACTGACAAGTCGCACTCTCCAGTGATTGCAAGATTATTGTACATGTTTTTTCTAGCTCTGGTGGTATTACTCTTGCTGAATATGTTGATAGCAGCTTTTAGTGCCACATACAGCAATATTGACCAGTTGAAAGGAATAGGTTGGAAAAAGTTGAGATCAGAAGCCTTGTTATTGATGGAGCGAAGGTTGTATGGACTTCATGGTAAAAGAATGGGAAGTGGATATGAGATACATAACATTGAAATATGTGGAAAGAAGACATATCGCTGGTTTTTACCAGTTGAAAATCTTGACTATCACACAATGAGTGGTTCATCTAAGCCAGAATATTATGATATATGAAACAGTATTATTTTTGAAAAAAATATTTCATTTCACTTACTGCCTTGAAATGATGATAATGACATATATGACCGTATATGACTTAGAAACTCAAAAAGTCTATCTCACTTTATGTCCTCTATTGAACAGCTTGCTCATAGACAACTTTTTTGTCAAGACTTCCTGATATTTGCAAATGAAATATTTTATATTGTCATATTATAGAAATCGGCTTGCAGTCTCTGTACTGGTATGTGTGCTGCATATATACACCTGTTTATAATTTTGAAAATAAGCAGCCCCATACATTTCTGAATTCTAATTGCCAAAAACATATAGCTGTATTATAGATGTCAATATGCATTAATTATTATTAAATTTACAATGTTCATGTCATTTATATTGCCTTTACAACATTTACATTCCAACTTTTTACAACAGTCAGCAATTTTGCTGACACTCATTTTTTCATTTTGTAATATTTTGAATGATCTGAATGGGGATTATAATATTATTGTGTATTCACAAATATAAAGAAAAAATCCCCTGGTTTTGTCAACTTTATGTACTTTGTATGATCTTTTATATTGTTCCTTGATTTTTCTTTTTTCTTCTTTTGTTTTTGTTTTTTAATGTATTATCGGAATTATATTTTGCCCTTTTTCTTGATTACAGTTAGGCCCTTTTCACATTTTACAGTTTAATTGCTGTATCACACCAGTTTGACTGGTTCTGTCATGTTATTACCCTGTGAGGCTGTGTGTGTGTGTGTGTGTGTGTGTGTGTGTGCGTTTGTGTGTGAGAGAGTTAATCCACTTTAAGAAGCCTCAATGTACTACCAATAAAAATTAATCTGGTTAACTGGCCACGTTCCCTATTTGTCAATATACGTAATAACCAGTCTAATTATTTTTTCCAAAAGAATTAGTCTGCTGGATCCTTTAATAACAGTGACCATCCTGATTTATTACAGCATTTTACATACATAGATTATAAGTCATACTTTTACATACTGCAAAATTGTGATAATTTAAAAAATAAAATGTGCATCTCATTTTTCTTGTCTGTACGTGTTTCTTTTACAGGTGAATAACCATTTTTTGCTTTTTCCTAAAATTTTCCTAAAATTATGTCAGAATTCATTAACTTAAATCTACTTTTTAGTAAAATTGAATAAAATTGTATAAACCGTTTGGAGTTCAATTTGCTGTCTAATTCTACAAATGAAATCACTATGTAACCTAGGATCCAAAATCAGAAAGTTTGTGATAATATGATAATGACACTATTATTATATTTTTATACAAATGATCAGAATTGAAATATTTTGTTTAACAAATAGTTTGAATGAGATAAATCGCTTTATGTCACACTTAATTCACTTTATTCTTTAAAGAAAAAGTTTTATGCTAAATATAGCATCGCGTATGTAGGCAATTGAGTGACGTCATTAAAGAAATTCCCATATGTGCGTATAACCCCCCTTACTGGATAATTTAGCTTCGTGTTTCTTGCTCTGTTTAGATCATTTGCGAAAACAATTCATGATAAATAATGTAATGAGATACTTCTACTAGTTGTTCCCTACAACGGTTTATTTTCTTGTCTAAGTAGAGAAAAAATATGCCAAGTTCGGCCAAAGTATCTCACGCAGTGCGAATGTTGAATCCACCATAATAAGATTCCTGAACAAGAAAAATCAATCGCGAACATGGCCGCTAAATATCACAGCAGATGACAACCAGGCCCTGGTAAGTTGTCTTTTTATCACGCATTCCTATATTGGAAAGTGTTGTTTATTTAGTTATTTACAAAATACGTGAAATCCTCATTTGTAGGCTGTAGTGACAGAACCCGAAGTTCACCGGATTCAAATGATCATGACTCATTGTGATTGACAATGTGGTAACCAATGTCGCTTGCTTCCGTTTTGTTCTGTCGGTGACATCAGCCTATTCCTGTGAGATGCTTTCAAGTTGAAGTTGAGTTTAATTATAAAGAGGTCTGCTGGTAATTAACCACTTCAAGTACAAGTCATATTGCTTTATTTTGTCATTGGTATAAGTTTCATCTTTTAGGGTATCTGACCCTTGAAAACTGACCATTTCTAGTTAGCCATTAACTCACTGGTCACCAATAAAAAGGGGGGTGGATAAGGGGTTGATAAATTGGTTTAGTCTTAATAACCATGTTTCTTTTCGCACAAACCCATAATTCTCGATACATGAAGCATATGATATAAATATACACTCATTTCAGTATGTTTATTCTGCAGTCATATAAAAGGTACAGCTAGATGATGTCCAGAGGAGAATGTTTAAATGAATAAATTATTGTTAATCGTGTGAATATCCTATAGAATCATGCCTCCTTCAAATATGTAATAGATTTGACATGCAGTCACATATTCCCAGTATCCCATTTTACTACTGTTGTGTTATGTGGACGCTCCCAGGAATGTGTATGAGAATACAGTATGGCACTGGACTCTGGTTTTCTTATAAGTCTTACAGTTGGTAGACTTTAATAGTAAAACTGCAGATGTACATTTACTTAAGCTTTCGCATTATGATATGATGATTTGAACCTGTATTGCAATGTCTTGAGAGAGCCTTGTTTGCTCTGGGATCTTCAGTCTCTTGATAGTTACTGGACAAATGTCAGTCTTGATTTTAACAGATTTAGCAGTAGGGTTTTTGAACAATGAAGTATTACCCATGTTAAATAAAAGTTTTTCATATTTTTAAGCTTAACTAAGTAGCTTTTTACTGGTGATGCATAAGTTCAGAATTTCTGGTTTCAATATATGATGTTTCGCAAAGATTAGGCCTTCTTGAATTCAACTTGGTCACATATGACACATGCTTTTTATCTCACATTTTTTCATATTTTTTATCTCTTATTGTGTGATATTAATATAACAATTTAGTAAAGCCAAATGGATGATATGTAATGACTTCTGAAAGTTACTTTCAATTTTGATCATGTAAGAAGTCTTCTCTGTAGAACTGCATATGGGCAATTACTTCATGGCTACAGCAGAAATAATTACTTCATGTCATTAAGTGGACTGGAATGGGTGCTTAACATGCCCCACGTCAGCCGTGAAAGGATAATGATCTGATAATAGCAAATATATTAAGGCACGTTTCCCATTTTTATTTACTGTTTGTAATAAAGTCATTAGTGTGAACATTGTCCTACATTTAACTTGGAATTTATAGCACGTTAAATATAATGTTGTAAAATCTATTTCTCTATTCATCTTTTCAGGCATAACATAAGTTAAATTACAAGAAAAAGATAATCATTAAGATGCACATTTACTGTTAATACATGTATTTTAAATGATAGTTTATATCCAAGTTAAATAAACCATGCTTGTACTCATATGTGATGAAGATCATATACTGGGTCCATTTTCTATTATGTTTGAACAGCTGAAAATAATAAAGAGTGAATATTATTGATAATATCCCCAAATTAAAGAAATGTTGTTAACTTCTTTATTAAAATGCTAAATTTGCCAAGCTGTTTCAGTTTAGCTATTTAAACAAAATTTTAACACATAATTGACCCAGATGCTTGGGATCTAAAATTACGCTCCCATTTTTATATAGCTGAAATCATATGAGACTTTATATGGTGTTAATGCACACAGATATGTATTTTTATATTGACACCCAGCGTCTTCTTAGATATCTCCATTTAAAACACTTGTATTTGCAATTCTCTCACATTTCTATGTTCCCTGGGCAGTAAACTCTTGATGTTATTCCTGACTAGACCACATTGGATCTTGGTAGTGGTTATCGCAATTACCCCAGCATGGCAGTGGTATTGATTTTTGCCTCTTTCTCTGCAAGTATTGATTTAGTTGCCTCTGTTTCTGCTGTGCCAGAATCCAGTGCACAGGGTTTTTGAGCATGAGTGAATCAGTGAAGCAATTACTGACTGACTGAAGACCGTTTCTCAAGGCCCTTCCCCCACGCACTCCGCGTGATTCAGAGGGTTCCATAACAAACGGGGATGACTGTCAGGGATTGCTCAATCCACTTAGACCTCAACCAAAACATTGAGAAGAGTGTGGATGTAAACAGCACAGTGTTTTTAAAGACTTAAAAGGATTTTGATGCTTCAAAATGGAATTAAGATGGATCAACCTTTAAAGTGATAAGGCAATTGTTGCTGTATTCTGAAACTGACTGTCAGCCACATTATTGAGAAGAGGTTTTTAGGTAAATAGCTTGTATTTGAAATATTTTGGATTATTTTTGTTTTTACCCAACGGAAAAATGTTAATAGGAACTTTTTGTTTGTGATATTTATGGAGTCAATAAAATCCAGTGGGGTTGGTCAGTTTTTGATTTTTACAATGGTATAATTGCTATATTCATACTTACTTAAGTCGTTTTGCATATATTGAATATGTAAGTTTATTTGCTGATAAGTATCTATCGAAATGTATATTGGTCTAGTATGAAAATAATTTAGACAATTGTTCTTGAAAATGTCAGTGTTTTCACTGTTACTGAGCTTTTTTTGGATAAATTCATACCTACGTGTATTCTCATGTGAGTTAAAAGAATGATGGTTTCGCCAAATTTACCAATATTGAACAAAATTTTTTGTGTGGCCATTTAACTAAAAGAAATTTTATCAGAGATTGGACCAATATCTAGTTCATGTGGACGAAGATAATTGATATATGCACTGTCTTCATTATCATGTTATCAGCTTCAGTGACAAAATTAACTTGTTTGTTGATGTCTGTGAAAGCATCATATAAGACTCCTTATCTGCAAAGTGCCTTTGAGAGTACTAGTAAATTTATTTTGATCCCATGGCCAGTTTTTCAAACAAAAGGATAATTGCACATGTATTTCACTTAACACGTTTGCCTGTATTTTCATAGGCTTTGGTACTTTCAACCTATTGTTTGAAACGTCAGTTGTATACTAAGTCAGTTCTAACTACTCATTGCTCCTCGATGTAATTGTATGTTGCCTACAGTGGAAGACACTTGTTGTAACTTGTACAAAGTATATTTATGTGGAGTATAGGAATACACATTCATTTTTATTTGTATAAACAAAGTCTTGGCATAGGTGTTAAAATGTGGCCAATTTATTAGTAATAAGAATAGAAACTCAGAGAAATAGAAATGGTCACTGCCATTTATGCTGCCATTTATAGTTTACAGGAAAAGCCAAAAGGAGACAGAATATACCTTGCCTTAAATAGTTCTTAATTGGACACGAACTCATAATACTCTACTTTGTGGCTTCCCTTTCCAGATGGTTAAAGATATTGAACAGCAAATATATTTGGCACACATTCAGATGTTGAATTATGGATTATCTTCTCCTTTAGCAAAGGACGTCACTGATGACTATGTATAGAATATAGATGATATTTACAGATAGCAATCTCACTTTCGTGCACTTTGTCATTTTGTGTTGAGATCAAAGAAATAACATTATGTTTTTGTCATGTTGCTTTTGGTAGTCAGTGAATTATTTATATCTTTAAAAAGATCCCTGGTCATTTAGCATAGTGGTTTAAAGTGTTGTTTGATTCAGTTTCATCTGTGAAGGTTGGGCAGAATAATTCATATATTTTATTAAATACATTTTTTTATTGCATAATGTGTTGGCACTCATACTGAGTTCCCAACTTTATTGAATTGAAATAGAATTTTCATGAAGTGTGAATTAATTTTCTACTCAGATGTATACTTGTAATTCAGGTTTTCCATGTGTTGACATGCCCAGCCTTATGTGTTCTTCAGTTGGGTGTCTGAAAAAAAGAGCTGTTTAAATTTTTTTTTATGTCAAATTATGGTGTTGAGGTTCCTGTGTCTTTTCCAGGCCACTTTGTCAACTAAGCCATAGGTAAGAGAGGTCATGACACTTGAAAGACCAAAACCTGTCCAAACTGTTGCTGCAGTGCAGGGCCAGAAAAATACAGTAGTCACTACAACACTTAATGTACCCAAGAAAGACGAACCCATTAATAGTCGTAATAGTCCAACTCATTTGAATGTGCTGTCATACAACACAGATGGGGACTCTGAAGATTTTTCAAAGAAATTTGAGAATAGGTGAGACAGAATGTTGAGACACTTGTATTAATCTGCATCAAATTATGGTAATTGTAACACCATCAGTAAGTGAATTGTGTTTTGGGAAATTTGATTTAACAATCTGAAACAAGTGCAATGAATTGGAAGATAATCGTGTGGCATTTGGGAATTGGAGTGCGTGTCATTTGAGACTTCCATAATCTAATGATTCTGAAGCGTGCTATTTGAGAGATGAAACTCGGACACATTCTTAAACATTGTATACAAGCTTGATCATTCTTAAGCATTGTGTTTTATTTAATCTTTCCAGCATGCTGCGCATTGAACAGGGTGTGGAAAACATTACAGTGACCTCTACTAAGACTGGACCTTCCACATGTACCTCCACTGCTACCACCCCCCAGAGTCTGCAGTCCAGCACATCTCAGGGGGAGGATGAAGAGGATGAGGGGAGTTCCCCTGGGGGAGAGGTTGACTACAGGCAGAGAGGGTTCTTAGAGAGCCTCGTGGGATGTCTGAAACCAGTCTGGTCTATGCTGGGAAAAACTGGGGCTGCAGATCTGGAACTGAAACAGCAACATCAGCAAGGTATGTTTGTAGAGAAGGTGAAATATTTTTACTCCTCAAGGATTTGTTTTGGTTACATTGCGATGCTAAACAGATGGCTTCTTTGATGTAGATTATTTCTAAGAGCAGTGATTTCGTGATCTGGTAAATTTGACTGATTCAGAATTGATATGCAAATGGGGATAACCAGCATAAGGAGGAAATGCCCTGTTTAATAGACATTATTGAACTTCTTATACTGAAGCCGAATAGACCAGTACAAAATATGACAAATATTGATGTGGATTCTGCCACATGTTCTTCACAGTGTTTGCTCCATTGTCCTGCGTGTGAATTGGTTTAAATCTGTACATGATACTCTAAATGCGGAAACACCATCTGACAAAATCAATACTTCCACAATAGCTTGTTTTCTGTGGTTAACCAAGAGGAATGTCAATTTTGCAGACTTCATTAAGAATTAAAAGGCATCGTCTCCATAATTCACATGTACTGTCAGTGTATCACATGACAAAATTTTTTTGATATTTGATTAAACTTAGAATGAGATTATGTTTAGCAGCTTTTACTATCTGATCGATGCAGGTATTATGTAAATCTTCATCTTCTATTTTCATTTTATTCATCTCCTCCCAATTCAGCTATTGCCCATTCATTCTTTTAATTCTCAACAAGACTCCATCACCAATGGCTTTCATGTGTATTTCTTAATTTTGAATTTACATTTCACAAAAGTTTCAGATAAATATTTTGATTTGTTTGTATACAGATGACTGGGAAATTCCCTTTGAGAACATCAAGGATCTCCAGTGGTTGGGTAGTGGGGCCCAGGGGGCAGTGTTCCTGGGGAAACTGGACCAAGACCCTGTGGCAGTGAAGAAAGTTAGGGAAGTCAAAGAGACGGACATCAAGCATCTAAGGAAACTGTTCCACCCAAACATTATATCTTTTAAGTAAGTTTTAATTGCTGTAAGTGTACGTACTTTTTATATAATGTTTACTGTGCTCATTCTTTTTCATTCTTTTCAGTTGATTGTTAATGAAACTTGCCAACACAAGCTTGTCAGCTTTGAAGAGCATTGCTTACAGTATCTCTGCATCATTTATGTCTTTGAATAATTAACAGATTCTGTAAAAGTAGATGTCATATTTTAAGCAAGGTGAAATAATATATATTTGTACTCTTGAAGGGTGTTTTATGTCTTATCCAGTAGAAAACAGACAGCCTCTGATCAACATCAAAGAGTGAGATATATATTTGCACGTGCCTGTCCTGCTCTTTTACTTTCACAGATGTTGATTCAGAAACTCACCAATGTAAACCTGTGATATTTGCTTTGTATTATGATGGATGACTTTAATTTGGTATGACATTCAATGTTTTATTTACTTGGAATGAATGAATAGAATCTATTGTTTCTGTCCTTTAGGGGAGTGTGTACTCAGGCACCATGCTACTGCATCATAATGGAGTACTGTCCTTATGGACAGTTGTATGAAGTTTTGCGGGATGGAAAAGAAATTCCCCCAACTCTAATTCTGGACTGGGCAAAACAGATCACCAGTGGAATGAATTACCTGCATTCACACAAGATTATACACAGGGACTTGAAGTCACCTAAGTAAGTTAAAATGCAAATGTAATTTCCTTGCCTGAAGCTTATCCCCAGTTTAAGTGGAATTATACATTCTAGAGTGTTGAAACAAAGTAGTTTGTCTTCACTGCTTGGGTGCTCTTTACATGCATTCATCAGGTTTAATTTTTCCTCAGTCCTATTCTGAATTTGGTATTTTGATGTTTATGGAGACTAATTCTTCAAACATCAGATATAACAGTTAAGATTTTGTCTTGGAGGAAGTGCCTTACTTAATAGATATACTATTTGATTGCAAGAGTAGGTTTTTGTGAAAAAGGCAAATCCCTACAAGTAAATTTGATCAAATTATTTTTTCAACAAATTTGGTGAAATATATCAAAGTGGATTAAATTTTGCCTTAAAATCCATAATTTTGCATTGTCACTTGTTGTTTAATGTGTATCAACAATTACAGGATCAGCACTGAATTCTCTTTGTGTCCCAGAGAAAGCAGTATATGCATGCATTATTAGACAGTCGTACTAGGCTAATAAATTATTTCCATGTCCAAATGGCTAATGTGTCCCTTGAGAAACTAACAAATGACAGGTTGTAAATTAGACTTGGAAATCTGATGGCAATGGTTGACAAACTCACAAGGGATCTCTGTTGAAAATTAATCCATGTCTTGACATCCACAGATAAAAAAGCTTGTTAAGGAGTAAAAAGTTGTGTAAATGAGTGTCTGTGATGCGTGACAGCTTCCCTTTCTGTTTTCTCATAAATCTTTAATGTTCTGCTTCAAGCGTTTCTCAAATTATCAAATTTTGTATTGAAACACAAATGCTAATATCCAATCCACTATTGTAAGCTGTTCAGTTTGACAGCTTCTCTACATGCCTCATTAGAACTGTAGGTAAATCACTTTACTGAAGATCCATCTTCCTTTATTCAGTACCACCTTGCTCTGATATTTTAATATCGTGTCTGTGGCGCCTTGGAGGGAAATGGGAGTCTATCTCATTACAATCAAATTAAAGCTGGTGCCAGCCAGTCGTTAACTAAATGTAGGTCACTTCTGCGGCATCTGAGAAACAGTTTATGCAAACAAGGCAGAGCTCTGCTTGAAATGAGGTACCCAGTCATGCAAATGGCAAATCAATAAAACTGAAGACATTACCTCCATACTGTATGCACAGTGAGAGAGTGCCATGTTAAATGGCAGCTGATGCAGGTTATAAAGTATGGAATTTGGGACAGCGTGCCAGTTCTTTATTTAGAAATGTTATTAGGTAATGCAGTTCATGATGTATTATCTCTGAAGGAAGTTTATTTTTTGTATTTAAAAATCCCTTGTATTTGTATGTTCTGTCTGCTCAGGAAAAGATCAATGCTTCCCATCCTTTCAGATAATGCAGACAAAATCAATCATGTATGAACTTGCCTTGTATCCATTCCCTCTTGCCACTTAGGGTTCAAATTATTTGTGAAGAAAAAAAAACAAACTTTCTATGATAAAGATCATATGAGGGCACTGATTATACAGACTGTTCTGTGCACATGAAGCTGTATGAAGTCCATCTTGGTTTATGAACTGCTGGCGGCATGGTAATCTAATATTCTTAAAAATGGCAGAATATTGATAGTTTCAAGATGGTCTGGCTCCAATCAGGCTCTAATGCCTTTCTTCTGTTTTCCATAATCTTTTCACTGTCTGAAATCTCTATAAAACTGTCTATAATGAATCCACATAACATTATTTACCTGAAATTGTTCTATTACCACTGAATAAATGAATAGATAAAACATTAATCAGATGTCATTATCCATTGGAAAGTGGAAGCATACTAGTAGATGGTTTGCACTTGGCTGTATTCCAGCAAAACCATACAAATGGAGTTATTCCAGATCCCAGCTATTATGATAGCTGAGGAAGAAATGCCACATATGAGATGCCCTTAGTAGTAGCCTGTAGAATTTTGATCATCAAATAGAGGTTTACATTGTTCATTGGCAGTACTACCAGTCTTGAGGTGCTTGTATAGGGTCATGAGTTCATACCGGTTCATCAACATTGAAACATTGTTGTCCTCAGCTAGGTGAAACACAATCCATAGTGCATCTCATTTTAGGACTAAACTGGATTCTGTCATTAATGTATTTTCTTTGCTTTCAATTGTTGTTTGATCATTAGTGCATTGTTCTCCACATAAAATGTTTTTAAGTCTATGATGTCACAGTATCGCTCAATCATGTCACAACACCATAAGGTTTTAGGTTACTAGGTGCTGTTCTTTTTACTAATGACCATTATCTGGACTAGACCACTCATTGCAAACTCTGATTAAATGATTTATAAAAACTTATGGAAATGATGATTTGTGCTCATATTTGACTTTCGTCAAGTATTCTAGCATTTAGTGAACTATTTTATGTACATTGCTCTTTATGTCTTTATAGCATACTTATATCAAAGAACGATGTGATCAAGATCTCTGACTTTGGAACATGTCGAGAGTGGAATGAAAAAAGCACAAAGATGTCATTTGCTGGCACTGTAGCTTGGATGGCACCTGAAGTCATCAGAAATGAATTATGTTCAGAGAAAGTAGATATATGGTAAGTGATTTTAATTGACTTAGTCTACAGGAACTTTCATCTCTTTATAGCATGAGTGCAAAATGTGCATGCCTGTATGCATGTGTGTGTTTCACTGATTTAAGCATTTTTTAAACAATTTTTTAGGTGTCATAAGTGAAAAGTGAAGGTAGATTGATAAATTGAATATATTTCAGTCTTCAAAAAAGTTTTCACTTTTATAATGTATACTATGGGAAGCATCTGGTAACACTAAAATTGTATATTCCCATTACCTTGATGGGTCAGCTTCCAAAATCCTCCATGGCCCCAGATGCTTTTTATGAATAATAAAAGTGACCTGTCTGTAATGCCATGTGTTGTCTTTCATAAATAGTAACACAGTTATTTTTATACCACAGGTCATTTGGGGTGGTTTTATGGGAACTCCTGACAGCAGAAATCCCATACAAAGATGTGGACTCCTCTGCTATCATATGGGGCGTTGGGAGCAATAGTCTCCATCTTCCTGTTCCTTCCACCTGTCCAGAGGGTATGAAGCTGCTTATGAGGCAGTGTTGGAGTTTTAAACCCAGAAATAGACCCTCCTTCCGCCAGATGATGATGCATCTTGAGATTGCTTCGTCAGAGCTAGAGAATATTCCCAGTGAAGAGTTCTTCATACAGCAGGTAGGTTTGAGACACGTAAACAGTATTTTGTAGAGAATAAATTTTGGGATTTTTTTTAAAGGAAAAGAATATAAAACAATCTTGCATGTTGTGCAGATTCTGAACTCGTTCTCAACAAAAGATATGTTTGTAAAAGTACTTTGTATACTGAAATATGAACGATTTAAAAAAAAACTTGTGGAATGATTTTTCAAATCGTCAATTTTGTTACAGAAATACTGGCAAGAAGAGATTAAAGAGCAGCTACAGAAAATAAAGAGTAGTGGCTCCAATTTACGTCCACATTTGGAAGAGGAACTAATTAAAAGGAGAAGAGAAGAATTAAGGTGAAATCATTAATATTTTCCATAATGTTTTATTAGCAATACTTCTGAACCAGTGACATATGCAGTTGAAACATACAGTTTGTTAACCACAGTTGCTCATTAATAAACGGTTTCAAAAAAAAAATATATATATAATAATAGATAAATAAATTTGTGGCAAAAAGACTGAGGAACAATGCACAGTAAACCAATGGCATTTCAGACATGCTCAGGATGTGAGAGAACATTATGAAAAGAAACTTGAGAGAGCCAACAACCTATATATGGAGCTGACAGCATGTATGTTACAACTTGAAAAAAGAGAGAAAGACTTACTGAGGTAGGTATATTTGTGGTGTTTTTTTTTCTTTTTTTTTTTTTTTTACCTTAATAGATAAGGAAATCATGAAAGAGATTTTTATTATTATCAATATTATATTAAGGTTTAAGACTGAAGTTTACCCCCAAGAAAATTGGGAGCATAAAAGTGAACAATAAAGTGAGAACATGGCAGTTAAGAGCATTGAATTTTATGTGTGCACTTTGTAGTTCAGATTTTGAAGTGTCTTATTCGATAATACAAGTAAATTTGATAGCTAAACTGGAAAAAAGGAGAAGCCCTGGGGCTCCATGTGCCCAAGAGCTTAGTATTTTCAAGAAGGAAAATAGATTATACTTGAGTATGCCATACCCTTAAATAGTAATCTGATCTTCTGATTACAGGAGAGAACAGTATTTGACAGAAGGCAAAGGGAGGAGACCCAAGAGTATTCTCAAACCAGTTATCAAAGCTCAGGAGAAAATGGAAAGAAATGCCAAGAAGCGTTACAGACCAACATCTATAGACAACAGGTAAGATTCTGAGTGATAAGTAATCAAGGGATAAAATGCATGCATTGGACTGAGATGCGGTGTGTTGCATTAGTATGGTATTGAAAAATGCATGAAATTGCAGCCTGAATACTCATGCTCACATTGCTTTTACATTTTAAAGTCAATTGGAAAATTGAAAGATTTGCTGAGATATTAGGGTATAATTACTGGGCACATGCTTGCAAAAATTCTCATTTCCCAAAATTTATTTTAAAAAAAGTCTCACAAAAGATATATCGATATTTATAATTGTTTTTCTGCTACATTGATATTGGCTTGGGTCAAAAGTCCATGTTGACTAGATTTTTGAGAAAACTTGAGAAGACATTCATTTATCCAGCATGAGCCCAGAGTGGGAGCACCTGCTGTATTGCCAAATGCTTATCAGCATACAATTGCATGCTATTTCAGTCCTACGTCACCAGGCAAAGAGAGTCCATTAGGCACAAACCCTGACCAGCCCTCACCAAGACGCATGCGCAAAATACGTCATCGTCGTAACAACAGTCGAGGCTCAATCAGTCAGATTCTTGCTACCTCTAGTAGTCCCATGAAAACTTCTCCAGAAGTGGATGCTGCTGAAGTTGCTTCCAATAAAATTGCTGGATTTGTCATTGATACTACCAAGTTTTCGCCGTCAGGATTTAGATATCTTGGACCTGGCACAGCCATAAGGGAAATAAATGACCCTGCCCAAAAGCCCGAGGACTCAGTTCCCCATGCAGCAGCAGCTTACTTATTTTCAAGAGAGCATAATATCAATGATGTCTGCTTTGGCTGTGATGGGAGCTGTAGTGACCCATCTTGTAGCAGTAAGAGGACAACTCCATCTGGTGACCAACCTGACACTGGCACCAATCCTAGTGCTGTGGCAAGCCCAGAACCTGTAGACACTCCAGAACCTTCAAATGAGATTGTAAATGACTTGAATGACAAGCCAATGATAATTCAAAACTCTAATGAAAATACCGAGTTAGATTATAACAGTAACAATGGAGTTTTAAAGCTAAGAGGGCATTTAGACTCTGATAGTAATACCAACTCTGATGCCATGACTAACAGTATGACAATGAAAAGAAGTGTCAGTGACTCTCCGGATGTTCCTAAAAAGTTGCCTGCCCATGCCATTAGTTGTGACACAACAGATTCTGAGGCAGCAAGAGATGGAGTGCTGAGTTCCTCACCCAGGGTGGGTACATAGAAATAGCTTAGTCCCTGGATGCATTTTAAATATTGACTTTTTAGTAGATTTGAAAGACTGCAGTAATGGAATCACTCTTGACTTGTGCATGAACTTTGATATTTACTTGTTAAGTGGGATTACAAACCCTGCATTAACGGGATGTTTTCAGCCATGCATGCATTTGGAAAATGTCTGAAAGAATATTTTAAATGCTAGAGTAAAAGCATTTGTTTTTTCTTCTGCTTGAGTGCCACTTTGCAATATTAAATGCATGTGACTTCAGCTTGCATGTGGTTTACTATTGTTAATTGTCTAATGCACATAAACATGCTTACCATTTTAAAGCTATTTTATTTATTATTTATATCAAATTCTTTATAGGGAATACATGATCCCTCATCCGAAGATGAAGGTGATGGAGAGGACAGTGACTTTGATGGGATGCGGTAAGTATAGTGCCTCTGTGTCTATAAAAGTGTTTATCTCCAGCCCTGCCCATGGTTGTATCGACTATTACTGTATTTATTAATCAAAATTTGTTTATCATCAAATTTATTTCATAGAAAGTATATATGTTTTGCATATTATAATGTCAGAAGTCTAATTCTCTGTTTTGGAACTGTTTCAAGGTTTTTATTTATTTATTTTATTTTATTATAATGTTTTCTTCTTACAGTCAAAGAAACCATGTACCTCACCGCTCCTGTTCAGTCAGCTCAGCAGAGAACTTGTCCGAGGATGAGAACACTAGTGACCACTCCTCTCGAAACACCCCAGAGGGACTCCTGTCCACTCTGAGCACTGAGAATCTTCACCAGGAACTGACCAATGGAATGGCTGACAGCTTGTCAGATAAAGAGTGTGCCATGAAGAGAATCAAGAGTCAAGTATCGAATTCACCTAGCAGGTATAAGGTGAGTACATTTTTAGTGGTATCTTTCCATTTTGTCAGAGAGACTGTTGTTCTTAACCCCATACATTGGAACAAATCCAACATTGGAACATATCCAACGGTGCCAAGCGGGTATTTTTTCCAAATGCGATCAATAAGCATACGCAGACACTAGCCATTACCATGTAGGTGCATAATGCTAACAAAGATTTAACCTTTTTCAGACTGTTATGGCAGATTCTTCAAGTTCTGAGAGTGAAGATGGTTGTGCCAATGAGAGCAATTTAACCAGGAGCAGCTCTGAGGACAGGTGGTTTCATGGATTACATTCCTAGCCAAGAAGATAGAGTTTTATGTCAGATTGTTTTGCATAGCTTTTAGAAGTGCTCAGGAGGAAATGGTGAATGTGCTCTATTTTCAGAAAGTAAATCCTTTAGATCTTGCTTGAGAATGAATAGCTCTGAATCATTCAGTTCCTTTGATCTGAGGATATGTGTAAATTCTCAGTCATGTATTGAACCTGTCTGGGATTGGTAGTATACATTTTACCCCAGAAGGATTTGTAGCAGGATTGGGATTGGCTTAGTATGTTAACATGCTTTCAGATATGTGAAGGAACATGTAATAAGTGGAAGGTGTTTTGTTTTAATTGTTATTATATTGGGGTATCCATTATCTATTATCTGGAGAATAGTTGTATGGCAGATGCAATGTCTCATGCACTTTTCAGCCAAAGAAAAAGATGATAATGACATTTGTTGGGTTGCTTCACATAAGATGTTTGATGACAAATTGGGTAACCAAATACCTTTTGCCCTTTGAAGATGTTTTTTTCACAAATGTGGTAACCAAATACCTTTTGCCATTTGAAGATGTTTTCTAAATACATGAACGGTCTTGTAAATAACTTGCATAAATACAATTCACATAATCAGTTGCATACATTTCAGTTGGGGCTTTGAGCCAGATTTCAGATGTGTAGATTTGTTAGATGAACTGGACAATTGGAATGTTGAATATGAAACAGATTTTTCTGCAGTTTCTGGTGGTACTCAATTTTTTGTATCAGAATGGGTTTCTTTAGAAGACAAAACCAAATGATTTCATATATACTTGTATATAGAGTAAATTGGTATATAATAAAATGCTGCATTTGCAGATAAGATATTTAAAAAGAATAATAATGTTATAAGATTTGTTGTTTGGATATTTTGTTGCCTGTCCAGATTTTACAGTTGTAGCAAGAGAATTATGCAAAGCATGAATGTGTGCTCTTCAGTGACGATGAAATTGTGAAAGGATATATGTTGGAGGATTGTAGTACATTCCAAATACCATTGTAAACATAATCAGTAAATTACACTGATATAGGTAGAAATCTATTTTTGTGATAATTCTTGTTGTATATATAAATGGTCAACAGTATCAAGCTTGTGTTCATAGAAGATTTAGAAAGTTGAACTGGCATCCTTATTTTTATTTACACCAAATCAATGTTAAGTTGCTCAGGTATTTGCTGAATTCATTCCATCGTTTTTCTGGAAGAGACAAGAGATGGAATTTTGTTTAGTAACAAGATTTCAAAATCTTTCATTAATTTTTAGTTTTCACTTTATTTAAGGGAATTTGAAAACACGGTCTTCATTAATGAATTAGAAATTTTACATTGATTTTTACACACAATTTGGAGAAAAAGGAAATCATGCAATGTTATTTGTGAAACTTCAAGCCATCCAAATTGTGAAATTGTCAGTTTTAAATAAATTCTATCAAGTACAAATTTTATTAAGTCTCGGTGATAAAGTAGTCATGTTATTGTGCCAATTAGGAATAAAATTATAGAGAAAACTGATCTCTGTCAATCCAAGCCATATGGTTTCCTCCTCAGTTGATGTCATATGTTAGCCAATGTAGAATGTTTGTGATCTCCATATTAAACATAAATCATGAATAAATGATTTTAAGACTGCTTCACTTTTTGCTTCATTTATTTACCCTTTTCTATGCAACTTGAACAAACATTACAGATTTAATGATACATCACTGTGGCCTATATTTCTCTGCAGATGTTATCAAGTTCAATATGATCTAAAAAATGAGACTTCCTATTAACTTTAAAACTAATAAGTGATTTACTTGTCCTGTTGCAGCTGGTTTACAAGCTACACAACAACATAACTTAGTGAAGGTTAATGCTGGAATTCTTATGCTTGATACATACTGGTACCCTGGTTGAAAATTGAATAATATATCAAATGTACAGCTCTAAGTAGGCCAACCTTGAAGTGTCTGTCCTGGGTCATTAAAATGCTTTCTAGTGACTAGAAATGTGGTTTTACATTAATTAACAGAAAATAACCTTTATATGGGCCATTCCGTGGTATTTGGTCCGTAGAAGTCAAAATTTGAAAAAGGTATCCTACTTATAAAACTTATAATTTCTGAAACCAGACACCATAAGACACCAGAATCCAAAAGAAATTTTAGGTTCTGATGATTAATTATGATTTTATTGACACTTTTATCTGGAAAACTTATAAAATAGTGTCACGGAAGGACATTTTTATTTTTGATATATTTTTCAAAATAGAGATCATTTTAAACAATAAAGGCTAAATACATTAAATATAACTTATTTCTTACATTTAGTCAAGTGCATTAGATTAAAAAATATTTGATTATAAAATAATGGATTAATTAATATCAATTTGTCCTTCCGAGATGATTTTGGTACCTATTTTTAAAGTTTTCTCAGTAACTACAAAAGCTAAAAACTTATAACTTCATATTCTCCTCAACCATGATAGGGGCCAACAAAATATGAAAACATTTTTGCTTAGAACCACTTCA
>NW_019775519.1:42113-52758 GCF_001039355.2 Lingula anatina
TTCCAGGCATGTCTACTTAAACACAATAAATTTAAGTTCTGTAACTAATTACTCTAGCACTGCTTAAACTGTTTTACTTTTTAAAACAAATCTAGCGTACATATCACAGTTTATAAGGTATAGGGAATAAGGTGAATGACTTCAAAAATAGGAAACACCTCTAATAAATGTACACCCAAAAAATTATGAACCAAGAGATCCATTAAATTATATGTGGCTACCTCTTTACAGTGTTATTTGGTATCTTGGGAGTGTGGTACTTTTTTAATAACACTCCTGGTAAAAGTGCCACTAATGCCATAGCAGCCAGTTTTAAAAGGGTTCCATATGTGAGCATGTCTCCTACATTATTGATCTGTGAAAGTATGCAGCCAGTCTGAACACAAAGGAAATTGTAAGGCATCAGACCTGGAAATAATAGGAATAATTAAGAAGAAGAAAAAAAAAGATGGAAAAAAACTATAACTCTGTAATGTCTCTAGCATACTTTTGATCTTAATTGTGCATGTCCTACAATCTTCTTTTGAATAATGATAACTTCAACACACATAAGTTCCTGGCATTAAGCCCAAAAAGCTGGATGGAAAAATCAGGAAATCAGATTATGCATGGCAGTGGAAGGGTAGATTATCGCGAATGCCATTTAGACACTTTTCACTTATGCAAAATTAACAGTGTGAATATCTGTGGATTGTACAATTACTTAACAGCTTAGGTTCACACCCATTAAACTTAAATGGAAACTCCACACCCTTGCACAAGTCTCTTGGAATATGAATATGCTTATAGTTTTCATGACTAAACCTTTGAAAAGGGCCCAAAATGCTACTACTTTTCTGCAATTCTATGCTTACCTATTAAAACTGACAGGAAAAATAGATGGATTGGAATATTCAGAATGGGAGATGTTATATTCAGGAACCAATTGGGAGACATTGGAAATAATCTTAGAAACAGCAGGAAGAAAAATAGACTTTCCATATTTTCTTCTACCTACAAATGAAACAAAAAAGAAATTATATTTTCAATTACAACTGTGAATAAAACAAAAGAAAACAGTTCACATTTATGTAAGGCTGAGTTATATGCACTTTGGAAAAAATTAATCACTTTCGCAAAATGTTTAACTGGCAAAGATAATATCTATGGATTATGATTTATTTGCTTGTATATGTTATGAAAAAGTAATTCAATATATACCATGTGCTGTAGTTTAGCTACTTTGTCTGGGAAGTAGTGTATAACATAGGCCTTTCCAAATGTTTTGGATAAAAGAAAGCAGAATGTTGCTCCGCAGGCAGTCAATATACATGTAAGAGGAAACCCAGGCCAGATTCCAAATAAAGCACCTGCTAAGAGATTCTGAAATAAACAATGAATGAAAAAAATCTTTGAACATATTGTCATAAATAAACTAAATTAAAGCTCTCATCAATTAAGATCAACACGAAAATGCAATAGCTTGAAAATGTCAGATTTGGATCTTATCAAATGCTAGCTCACAGGGTATACAGTACCGGTATATCAAAATATAAAATTTATTACTAATTACAACATCGTCAAATGCAAACAAAGCTGAATACATAATACAAATCAAATTTAAATACATAACCCAAAATACCCACCATGAAAACTGATCCTGGAATGGCAAATGTCTGTTTGTATAAATATGCACTGCAAAATAATAATAAAACCAGGCCTATGTGTTTTACTTTGTAAGCCTGAAGGGTTGCAGCCAAACTAGTTAGTTCTTCAATGTTGCTGGGAAATTTGATTTCATCCCTGAAAATTCAAAGCACAAATGCTATAATACTTCTACGTAACAAATAAGCAAATTATATAAATACATGTACCATTAAAATCTGCATCTTCAGTTTAAATCTCAAATTCAGGGAACAAAAGCAACAAGTTCCAATAATAATAATAATAATAATAATAATATGGGAATTTTTTCAAAGTAGGACCCTTCATCTGAGCATCAGTATTTTTAAAGAAGAGCCTGTCAGAGCACGAAAAGATTTACCCCAGTTTATAGTCTTATACATGCTAGGTACTTGCCAAAGGTAAAGCCACTGAAGCCTCACAATGCTCTGTGTAGTGGTAGCACAAAATTCATATGTTAGCACTCCTTTTGACGGCTTTGATATGCAGCAGTGCTACCACATACTTGCTATTCATAAGGGACATCACATGTAGCCTCGAAAGTTTCTTAAACAGGGTCTTGTGAGGCCTTACCTGCGTACTACAGTATCAGTAGCAGGTAAAACCAAAAACTGAGGCAAAGAAATAGGTACCTTCATAATTTATCAATTTAATTATCGAATTGACCACATTCTCACGCTGTGACTGACTTACCCCTTGGAGTCTGCTGGTAGCTCTGGTAAATGTGTTGAAAGATAATATAAGAAGGAAGTTGCTAAAGCAAAAATAATTGGGATCCACGCGATGCCTGTGCCCATGGCCGTCATCCTGTCCAACTATTGCAGTTCGTACGGGTAGTCTTACCGCCGAGTCTTGGCTCCTGGTATTGCCCTAATCACAAAAACACTTTTCTACAGACAATTTCTGTTATTTATGTTTTAAAATCTATGAAAGACGAGGTGTCACGGATCGTTATACAGTACTTAGTTCAAAGTCCAAATTTGTAAAAGCCAATACAGAATACAGGTAATTAATTGCTTTCCTTTACCAGTACAATATCTATGTACATCTACCACTATTTAAATACATCAATGAAATAAGATTCACTTACGTTTCAATTGAAGGAGTGGTGAAAATCCACAGACGTACAGACCGTCTGCTAGCTTTTTCCTGTTCAGCAACGCTAAAGTACCCACTTTCATTCATTCTATAAAACAATATTTTATTACAAAGAGCAGAATGTTACAGAGATAATCAAAACTGAAAAGCTAATACAAAGTTATTATTTTAATTTAGATGATAAATGTTTGTCTCTTTTTATATGACTACTTTTGACCTTGGTCACCTTGGTCTTACGACAATCAGTAAAAGGTACTTTTGAACCATGTTGAAATTGTAAATTGTACGGTAGTCCAGTAATTTTTATGTTTTTGTTGAATATTCACTGTTGTTAATATTCTTTTACAGAACAGAGAAGGTACAATGCAGACCGCAAGACTTTATAGGAGGGTAATTTTATACGTTAGTAATAGTTATATCCCAGAATGCATTCGCTTTCATAGTCAGTTAATGCACAGGACGTTTGACTCAAACCTCAAAACTTGCAGCCGCAATTTGCCACTTATAAACAGTATGGCACAGAGACACTTCACAAGACGCTCAGAACATTCAAATGGAACTTATGACCCAAAGAATGACCCTGAGGTAAAGGACCTGATGAAGGAAATTATGGGAGATTTTGATCATAGTAACATAAGTGAAGAACAATTTAATAGTCAAGTAAAGGATGGTGGCTGTACAGAGACTAATATTGATGCCCATGACAAAGCAAGTAGCATAAATGGTCTTGATAACGATGTAGAAGAGGAGAATTGCAATGACACCACAGACAATTCAAGTGAAGACGAAGATGAGCTATATGAAGACGCTGAAGTAGAATATGAGAGAGTTTATGAGAAACATTCCCCAGTGCCATTAAAAAGTACATATATTTTTACTGAGCTGTTTGCAAATATTTTGCTCTCTGTTGAAAGCTCTATTTTTTTTATAAGATATTTATTAAGATATAACATAATAATGAAGATGTAACAAAATAATTTATTATTGAATTTTATGGAAAATCAAGAATATTTAATACTAAAAGTTAAGAAATATCAACCTTAGCAGAAGGCCACTAGTTTTGTGGTATATTGGAAAGAGAATTACCTTTACACAATATTTTTAAATGCAAAAATAAAGACATGTTTCTTCTATTTTTTATGTTTTGCATTGCAGGGGGTGAAACTGGAGTATATGATATAGAAGATCTTGTTGTAGTTCTCCGTTCCGAAAATGCTCATGATATCTGTGTGATAAAGGTTCCAGCTGAATGCCACTATGTGGACTACATGGTTATTGTGAGTGGTTCTTCTGCAAGACATATCAGGGCAATGGCTGAGTGGGTGATATGGGTCGTAAGTATGCGGTGTAGAACTCTTTGGGTTAAATGGATTATTAGTATACAGTTTAGAACTCAGTAGCTTAAACGTGTTGTAAGTATACAGTGTAGAGTTCTGTGGGTTAATTAGGTCATAAATATACAGTGTATGACTTCATGGGTTATACAGGATATAAGTATACAGTGTAGAACACTGGGTAAAGTGGGTTGTAAGTATACAGTGTAGAACTGTGGGTGAAACTGGTTGTTATGCATACAGTGTATTGCAAAATAAAGTACTGTACATTAATTTTGATCTTAGAGTCTGATATGCATGTAGAATTTTAAAATGTTACCTTCTGAGTGGTTAGGGTTGATAATTTTTGGCAGATGACATCTGACTGAAATAAAAACTTACAGCTTAAAGTATCTTATATTGCTCAGACACGATATGCAAGATTGTGATAATTCTGAGTTATCAAAGTGCCTTCATAAGCACATGCATACAAAACAGATTTTAGAAAAAAAAATCAACTATAAGAATTTATGTTAACTTTTCAGTATAAAAGAAAAAGGAGCCCGAAAGATCAACATGTTATGATGGCTGGAAAAAACTCCAAGTCCTGGGTTGCATTGGATATGGGTAAGATTCCACTTTTCTTGCTGATCTTTATCTGTTGATACTGGCTTCTGAATAAATAAATAAATTTTCGGTAGAAGTTCACTTGTAATTGTCTTATTATATCTTCATTAGCATGTCATAGCTGATGTAGTAAATAGCGCAAAGACTTTGTCTGACACTTGGTGGAAGACTTTTATTATTACTATTATTTTTATTTATTTATTTATTTATTTATTTATTTATTTATTTATTTATTGTTGTTTTTAGGAAACATTGTCTTGCATATTATGAGTGATGAAGCCAGAGAATATTATGATTTGGAGACATTGTGGACTGTTGGATCCAATTTCGATGAAAAATGTATAAAAGAAGCAGATCCATATATTGTTACCATTGAGAAGCCCTAAATATATATTATAAATGAAGAAAAAACAAATAGAAACCTCATTTTCCAAAATGACTATTACGTTAATGAATATTTATGTTAGTTGAAAATAAAAAATTAGCTTTGCTGATTTATGTTGGCTGTAACATTTGATAAAAGAAGGGACACATTGTTAGGCTTAAATATAAGTTGCTACAGTTGTGACTAACACATTGCAGACTAATGTACATTGTATAAAAAACAGTAATTGTGGCAGATGCACCTTCACTGCTGAAGACTTCAAAAGCAGAATAGATAAATGACATAAGTAAGCACATGCAAGCCTTGCACATCAATGACCTTACTAATGGAGATTGGTAGAAAACTTACAGCCGTATTTAATTCCGAAGCCATCCCAAACCTTGCCTTTTCTTTTCACCGTGCCATCTCAATCTACACTATACGACCTGTCAAGAGTATTATCTATTCTGTTTTGTTCTTTCCCATTTATATAACCATGTTCTTTAACTGTTTTATATGTTGTGAAGGGGAGCCGGAGGAGGGACTTGGCATGGGGATCAGGGGGGATGTATCGTGGGAGGTGTACCATCTAAATGGGGATTAGCTTGATGCAGTGGAGGGTGACGGTTGGTTGTTTCTGCTGTCTCAAAGGTATGGCTAAGAAAAGGGAAACACACCTTAAGTTCCCTTATTTAATTTATATGAAACCGTTAACCGCTCTCATCTTCCTCTTTATCATTGTAACTTTGTGCCTTTACTTGGTATATCCTATAAGTGTAACCCAAGATCATAAAGATCGGCCGGTTATTCCATTCTCCTTTGCGTGTGTCGCTGGCGGCAATCTGTCCTCACTACTGTTACTTTGTTGCATATCGCAATTATTCGCTAAATCATATTATGTGAAAACCTATATACTTATTGCGGCTGAACTACTTGCATTTTATTTAACTCTCTTCCAAACGACGTCGACATTTCAATATATAAGTCTGTCAGGATTCAAACTTCTTCTCGCCGGTGACGTACATCCCAACCCAGGGCCTAGGCTTAAACCTGAAAATGACTTAAAAATACTCTTTTCGAATATACGTAGCCTTGGGGCCGAAAACGGGCTAAGGTTTGACGCTCTATCCATTCGCGCTAAACAATTGGAAATTAATATAATCGGTCTGTGTGAAGCGGGGAAAATTCCTGAGCATTATCTGACTAGTAAATATTACATCGATGGCTATCATAATCCTTTATACTCGGAAAAGGGACGTGGCTTTATAATTTATGTGGGAAATGACATGATATATAAAATAAGAGAGGACTTGTGTAACACGGAGTTGGATTGCCTTTGGATTGAATTACAGCTTAAATATAAAAAGCTTCTGTATGGTATTTTTTACAGATCTCCAAGCCAAACTGCAAATGAAAGAAACCAATTTATAAGTCAATTATCTGATTGTCTCTATAGAGCTAAATTATCCAGATCTGACGGAATAATCATCAACGGGGACTTTAACGCCCACTCACGGAACTGGTACCTGGGTGGAAGGGATGATGTTGCAGGTGAATTGCTACATGATCTGTTCTCAACCCATGGTCTGGACCAGCTAGTAAGAGAACCAACCAGAATACAAGGTGATTCATCCTCGTGCATTGACTTGACAGTTACTGATATCCCAGGGTTGGTTACAAATGTGTCAGTTGAGGCTCCCATTGGATCGACCGATCATAGCACTCTCGTGTCCTCATTTGATGTTTTTCTGCTTAAATATAAGCCATATAAGAAAATAATCTGGAAATATGATCAAGCTAATATTCATGGTCTAAACAATGATATTATAAGCTTTGATTGGGATACCTTTTTTCAATCTCAAAATAATATACACGAAATGACTAGAAATTTTACTGAAAGATTACTCCTTATCTTTAAAAAGCATATTCCGCAAAAAGTAAGAATTATTAAAAGGAATGATAAACCTTGGTTTTCTGATAGACTAAAACATGAAATAAATAAAAAAAAGAAACTTTATGCTAAAATGAAAACCAATCCTACTCCGGGCAATATACTCTGTTATGATACTCAGTCTGTGCTTGTTAAGGAACTTATAAGGGATACGAAGGAATCCTACTTTAANTTTGAACATTCATTTGTCATTGAAATTGTTGTCAAAAATGATATTTAACTGAAGGCATACCCATGTTTTGGTGTGCTTATAATGTTAAAATAATCACATTTTTTCCTGGTTCCGTTTATGACACGGCATCATAAAATGTCCCCTCTAGTTGTTTTCAATAGTATGGCAAACATTTAGCAATTGTAAAATATTGATCTTGATCTCTGCACATAAAAATATTAATTAGCAAAATGGATCAGTATAGGTAGTCATCCTTCTTATAAATGAAAGTACATGATCTTTCCATTTCATCAAAAAAATAACTAGTAAATTTACATAAAACCAAGCAATTACTTAATGTAAAATGTCGAGGTATAGATTGACAGTCTTTGAATCAAAGAGGCAAAGATTAGTAGTCTTCAAATCAAATTGCTGTTGGCAAAAAACTCCTGAAAACTGCCAATTGCTGTTAATACATACCAGCTTCACATATTGGAAGGCTCATAAAAAACGTTATTAATTTCAAAGTTCAATTACTTCAACTGTTCAAAGGTTTTCAAATTTAAGTTTTGCACAGATCTTTGATACATTATTCCCTGAAAATTTCAAATATTACAGTTTTGATATTATTATCAAATCAAAAACATTACAGGTGTCAAAACTGCCACATCGGTACCTGACTAAAGTCACTGGCTGGCATCACATTTTTTTACTTTACATTTTTTTGCTGTGCCAAAAGTAATAAAGGTAGAGTCATGAAATCTTCAACATTCATTAAAAATATCCCAAATTTCGGTGCAGTATCTTCAAACTTGTAGTTCTTGAACTTTGAAATTAGCAACTTTTTTTAAGCCACATGATATAAGACAATTTCTCAATGTTAAGTTTTTAAGAGCAGTAAATTTTGTTCACTTCTAGCATTAATTTTCAATAACATTAAAATTTGCATTTTAAGGACATTTAAATGTATGTTCCATGGAAAAACATGGGCATGGATTAAATTTGCACGTACATACATGAAAACAAAAATATGGTTTCCCATAACACATTTTATTTAAATTAGAGACATTCCGACATTTTTGTCATGAATATTAACCTACATGGCTATTTTGAATTGTTTTAAGAAAAAAACATCAGATAATTTCTCAAGTTACTACTTAAATCAGGTACATTATTCCAGAACTGTACAAATTTCTAGTGGAAACCAGTTCAAGAATTCTTCATCACAACTAAATTTCTTTGCTAAAAATGGTTTGCCAACATCCAGATAGTTGACAGTATAACAGAAGAAAAATATACACAGTTTCTATAAACAAGAACCACACACCTAGCCATGTACACACAGTAACACACTGCCTTGGTATATGTAAACTGGGAACCGAGCTGGCATTCATCAAGCTAATTAAATACATTCACAGTTAGCCATAAGGCTGCACGCTGATATTTCACATGGGGAGGCAATTATGACAGCCTGATATACATCCTGATGACCCTTTATTATCTTCACTTATTAGTGTCTATACGTTCTCCAGTGCCATAGTTATTTAATGCCTTTACATGATTTTAAATATATCCTGACTGTAAAGACTGAGAGACACAGAAACAACATTTTATAGAACAGCGATTATACAATACATACCAGTTGTAAAATGAATGTATGTTTACAATATAGATACTTTATGTATGATGTTTACAGCCCATGTTATGCTATAAGCTCGGTCACCTTCTTTGATTTACCAGCCTGTTTCACACCAATTTTACTAACAAATAAACATCTGATAAACAATGTCTAAATTTTCTTATTATTTATAACATGCCATTTCTTTACTTGATATATCATTGATATTCAATAAGCTTGCATGAAAATAAATGGATTTTGAAAACTGTGTAGATTCTCACAATGGTAGTTAAAATCATGACAAATGAGATTATACACTGTCAGGCACCCCGAGATTCAGAATCATTAGATAACCTTCTCTACAGCATTGTGGCTTGCCATTTCTATACTAAAATAGTGGCAGATGCCTATGCTAAATTAAGGAGAGTGAATATCAGAATTCTGAGACTTGGAGGTACTGACAGAAGGTTGTTGTGATGAATGTGCTTGAAAAAATTACACTGGAAAAAGCAATGTTCATGCTGAACTGTAAAGCCCAATTGATCTTTTCCAATGAATACAGAGAAGCTGTATCTTTTGTAGATTTAACGATTGTGAATCCTTAATTGTTTCGTAAATGTGTTGATTTAGCTAAAGGTCAAAGAACTGGTGAAGGCTTTGGCTTATAGTGCAAGACCTGCCTTTTCAGCTTGCCGTATACTTTACAGATATACTTTGTATATTCTGTTTTACAATATAAATGCATACACTAGACTCTAAAATTATAGGTCTGTTTTTCCCTTTTTTTTTTTCAAAATGAAAGTTCTAACATTTACCCTATTCATGACAGAATATAAATCTGTGTGTTAAACATGGCCACTTTAGTCTTTTCCATCCTCCTGTGGCTTATCCAGTTTATCCATCTTCAACTGTAAGATGCAATCCGTGCCAGGATATGGTGGAAGATTTAATTCATACTTCTGGGCCAAGGCATTGGGAACAAACCTGCCACCAAGGTAATGATGCTTGCCTTTGAAATGTTTGGCACATTTTTTAGGGGCTGTGAGAGAGATGAGCACTTCTGGTTGAAGTCCATCTGGATCTCCGTCTTCTACATTCCAGCCTAAATATTTATGAAAAAAAGAAAAAAATAATTATTTCAGGTGTGTGTTATTTCAAATGTAAAAAGAATATGCAGAAATGTACTTTTTTTGACACAAAAAAGGAAAATGGGGCTATGATAAAGTTTCTGTGGCAACACTGATAGAAACACAATGCACAATAATCTGAGGAGTAGGTTTCATACAAATTTTTCCATGAAAAATGAGTACTTCTTACATAAGTATTGGTTTATTCATAGCACAGACATCATCAACTGACTATTGGAGGACCCCTATGATTTCTGTCAACTAACTGTCTGAACTACCTGTCAAATTATCAAGTGCCATATGCATTTATTAAAATAGCCATTAATCAAGAAACTTATTTTAGGTTCAAATGAGAGAAAATGAAGCAAAACTGCCTATTAATTTCCTTTTCAGTACAGATCTACATTTTTATTCCAAGAAAGGGCATTTTAAAGATGTACTTCCACAAACATAAGGGTTATAATTTCCCCACCTCTTATACTACATTGACTCAAACAGCTTCAGGTAGTTTCTTGATTGAACCAGGTCAACTTTCCAACCTACTATGAAAACATCTATGTTGTTTAATTGACTTGCACTGCTGTGTCATACGATTTCCAATGTTGTACACACGTGTTCATTTTGTTGTTGTAAATTTGATGTTTTACAGCTTATTCAATCACTACCAAGGAAAAAAAAAACACTGGAGTATTGGCTGTGATTTTCTTCTCAAATGTTATGGAAGCATTATATAA